>CM076584.1:875118265-875410740 GCA_034641835.2 Pinus albicaulis | reverse complement strand
CGAAAGCAATAGAGGCAACAAGAAGAAAGTCAAAATGTAACAGTCATAGAAGCACAGTGAAGAACCATTATCGGAAGATAGAGACAGAGGCAAAGTGAAAAAAGCAGAGACAGACGTAGAGAGCAGTTACAAAATTCTGGGAATCGCACTCTCCAACCGGCGGAGCAGAGGCAGAGACAGAGGCAGAGAGCAATTACAAAATTCCGAGAATCACTTCACTCCAGCGGCATATAATACAGAACCATATTCCGGGAATCGCACACTCCAACCGGCGTTATACAACACGAATCTTATTCCAGGAATCGCAAACTCTAGCCAGGCGTTACACATATAATACAGAACCATATTCCGGGAATCGCACTCTCCAACCGGCGGAGCACATATAAAAAATACAAACATTATTCCGGGAATCTCTTCACTCCAGCGACAAAATATATATAAGCATATATATCAGTTATATACAAGCGGAGCACTTTAACCAAAGGTTCTATCAAAACGAAATGGCTTATAAGGTGGGACCCCTCCCCAATCACAATCGGAGAAAAGGTTCAATCGGCAGAGTTTTGTTATGTGCTCCGATTAAAGGCCGGACCCGATTGAGCTATATGCCACAGTTTATTGCTAATCGCATCCGAGTTCCCAATCGCATCGAAATTGGTCAATCGCATCGGAGAACATGTGAGTTGCAATTGCGATTGGAAGTCCGAACCCGATGGAGGTATGAATTATAATTCAAACATGTTTGAAGTCCTGTCCCAATCGCATCGGCAAAATACAATGAACAGTGGTCAATCGCAACACATATTAAAAGACTTGCGATTGCGATTAAGAGTTCGGACCCGATGGGTGTATTAACGATGGTGTATATATATTTGAATTCCGGCTAATCGCATCGGAAATTTCCGATTGATCGCAAGTCCTTTGTAATATGCTCCAATCAAGTGGCGGACCCGATGGCATTATACGATGGATTTAATAGGTTCAATCGCATCCGGAATCTCAATCGCAATCGGAACTCTCCGATTGATCGCACGACTTTGTAAAACGCTGCGATTGAAGTGGCGGACCCGATCCAGTTATAGGCGGGAGTTGATATATGAAAATCGCATCCGTGTTCTGATCGCAATCGGAACTTTTCTATTATGCGCCCCGATTGCATTTGATTGAAGCCCGAACCCGATGGGCTTATTAACTATGATTAAAAAGTGTTTGAGTTCCAGTTCTAATCGCAAACGAAAATTTGTGAAGGCGCTGTTATATATAAATATATATATATATATATAAAGTTGTTGCGATTGTATTGAAAAGTTCCGCGTGGTCTGTGGGCCCACGGGCCTCGGCTTAAGGTGGAGGGCGATTATCAATATACAATGACTGTGATATATGTCCGTTCCGCTTGCGGAATGTTCCACATCAACAAGACACTCGTGGCATGAAAAGCGTTGGAATATGGCCCAGAATTACAGTCAGCATATTCATTTATATATATAAAGCGCTGATATAAAAATGAAAAATGCAGTTACACAAATACAGAAGTTACACAGCAGCCATATACAGAATGACATACAGAGAACAGAAAAGAGATAAAACACAGTCACAGAAAAGAAAAAGACACAGTCAGAGAAAAGACAAATGCGCAGCAAGCCAAGAGACAAAACGAGTGAGCTGGAGTTCTCATTTAAATTTGAATGTAAATGTTTTAATTGTTTTTATTGTTTGTGATGCATTGGCAAGTCTTCGAGAGAAAACAAACTCCCACTGTAATGTTAAAATTGACACCTACAGTTATAATTTCTGAGTAAGATGATAAAAGGAGTGAGAAGGCAGAAGGCAAAGAGACATGACTTTCCATTTCGAATTCCAAGCAGAATACAAACAGTCATGTGAAGAAATCTATAAATAATATCATCTTGATATTCAAGAGAAATGAGGAGAGAGTAAATCGAGAGAAGGCAGAATATAGAAGAGTAAGACAGAGAAGATTAAAAAAAAAAACAGAACAGAAGGAGAAGCTACAGAACAGGGCTGATATCTGAGGTAAATCAGCAAACTTTCAGTTTGATAAATTGAGGAAGTTGGAGCTTCCCTATCAAGTTGCAGCTTGATAGTCGTCAGTTGTAGCTGACTGAGGTTGGAGCCTCCTGTAGGTTGGTGCCTGTAGAAAACTGAAGGGAGTTGGTGCTTCCTTGCAAGTTGTAGCTTGTAGAATTGAGGTAGGAGCCTCCTGTAGGTTGGTGCCTGCAGAAAACAGTGGTGAGAGGGAGTTGGAGCTTGCCTTTGCATCACAACAATAATAAGATGTGGTTTTCTCCCTTTATGGGTTTCCACTTATATCTGGTGTCTCTGTGCATGATATTTATGTATTGATCTAATATGTATCATTTGCTTAATACCTGCTGCTCTCATATTAAGTCTACTGCTCTATTAAACTAATACTTTCTGATTACATTCTAAAATTACTCTCACATCAAATAGAGTTTGAAATGAAGGTGTAAATAAGTTTAATGAAAATTTTAAAAGATCAGGAATGTATTAAACTGATTCACCCCCCCTCTCAGTTTAATTAGAGATTCAACAATTGGTATCAGAGCCGGTTCCTTTGTACAAGTATAACAACTAAAAGGAGATCCTAGGTTCCCAAGATGGCTAGTAAAGAAGGATGCTCAACCAATAAAGCCCCTTTCTTCACTGGTGAAAATTATGCTTTCTGGAAAATCAGAATGAAGACATACATAATGTCACTAGGAGTAGATGTCTGGGCTGCTGTGCAATTAGGATATGCCCCGAAGTCAACTGATACAGAGAAAGAAGCTAAATAAATCTTTGTAGCTAATGCAAAAGCCATGAATGCCATCCTGAATGGATTATGTGAAGCAGAGTTTATTAAAGTAATGCACAAAGACACTGCCAATAAAATATGGGATACTCTTGAAGACATACATGAGGGAGACCAGAAAGTAAAAACTGCCAAACTTCAAGTATATAGAGCCCAGTTTGAAAACTTAAAAATGAATGATGATGAAGATGTTGGCAGCTTCTTCTTAAAAGTTGCAGAAATTGTTAAAGACACATCAAAGTTCGGGCAGAAAGGAAAAAATTCGAAGCAGAAATCCTTCTATGCTCAAGAAGATGAAACAGCATTCCAAGACCCATTAACCCCCAAGTTAGCATGAACCCCGGGGGATTTTACTGATAAGAGAAGATCTTGAGGGACTCCTACGAGAAGATGAAGAAGAAGAAGGGGAAGTAGACCTTGAGGGGGAGCCAAGAAGTGCTCTGGAGGAGATTGACAGACTCAAACTAAAATGCAGAAAACAAAAAGAGATTCTCCTAAAATGTGTGAAAGAAGAACAAAATTCAGAAGTCCTCATGCAGCTGAAGGTAAAGCTTGAAGAAGCCAAGAAGATATAAGATATGTTACTTCAGCAAATCAAAGATAAATCTCGAGAACAAGAGAAGCTGGAAGAAGAAATTTTGTGTCTGAGAAAGAAATTAGAAAATTCTCAACAGAAAGTTTCTATATACCCTTCTCAAACAACAAGCTCTATTAAGTTGAATGAAATTTTGGTTGCTCAAAGATCCCCTATGATAAAGACTGGAATAGGCTACGAAGGAGAATCAAGTAAAGGAAAAGAAAAGGTTGACAGAGAGATTATTTTTGTAAAAGCAAAGAAGGATGAGGAAGTAGCTCAAATAATTCCTACAAAAGAAGAAATCTGCAATAAGAGAGACAGAGAGCAGAGGAAACCTCTAGTAACAAAGAATATAATGAATACTAAGATGTCAGAAAAAGAATCATATGCCCCTAAGTATATCAAATTTGGAAGTCATCAGAGGAAATTCTTCCCTCCTATGAAGAATGCCACCTGCTATGTCTGCCACAAGCTAGGACACATTGCTGCATATTGTTATGCAAGGAAGAGTAATTCAGACCTGCAAAAGATGTAAACAGTGAAGAGGCTATCTCAAACAAACAAATGGACAAAACAACCTTACATCAGGTATGCAAATAATTTCTATGGTTATTGTTTTTATTGTAAGGAATTTGGCCATAAAATTATTGAATGTAGAAAGTATAGACAAAGACTGATGTTCAATACCTCAAGGAGGTTTATGAGTCAAAGCAATTTTTTTCATGCTCACAATTCTGCAAAAACTATAATCAAATGTTCAAAAGGGGGCCTCCAGTGGATAAAGAAGGTGAATAACTGTGACCTGGCTCTAACTGCTCAAGATCTGAAAAGCCAGTGGTACTTGGATAATGGTTGTTCCAAACACATGACTGGAGACAGAAGCAAGTTTATAACTCTTGATGAAAAGAAATTTGGCAATGTTATTTTTGGTAATGATAAATCAGGAAAGATAAAGGGAAAAGGCTCAGTCAGCATAGACAATGGTAGAGGAAAAGCCCAAGAGGTACTATTTGTGGATGGACTGAAAGAAAATTTACTGAGTGTCAGTCAGATGTGTGACAAAGGCTATGAAGTTATTTTTAGAGCACAAGATTGTGTAGTCAGGTCAAGCACAACAGGAAAGACTCTGCTCAAAGGTGTTCAAACAGAGAGCAATGTATACATAGTGAAAGAGGAAGATGAAGTCTGCCATCTTAGAAAACTTGAGGAGTCATGGTTGTGGCATAGGAGATTGGGACATCTCAGCTTTGACCATATCATCAAATTGAGCAAGAAGAAAGCTGTCAAAGACATGCCAGAAATAAAAAGGCCTTCAAGTACTATATGCAAATCTTCTCAATTAGGGAAACAGACTCGCACATCCTTTAAATCTAAAGAGGAGTTGTCAACAAGAAGACCACTCCAGCTTGTGCACATGGACCTGTGTGGACCTGCTAGAACTAGAACACCAAGTGGAGAATCCTATTTCATGCCGATAATAGATGACTTCTCCAGAATGACATGGGTTGCCTTTCTAAAAAATAAATCAGAAGCATTGGAAAAATTTAAGATATTCAGAGCATTAGCAGAAAATCAAACTGGATGCAAGCTGAAATGTATCAGATCAGATAGAGGAGGAGAATTCACAGATTATGACTTTGCAGACCTATGTAATGAACATGGAATAAAGCAACAATTTACTATTGTAGGGACACCTCAGCAGAATGGAGTAGCAGAGAGACAAAACAGGTCTGTACAACAAATAGCCAGAGCTATGATGCAAGAGAATAATATTGCTCAAACCTTTTGGGCAGAAGCAGTACACACAACAGTACATATCCTTAATAAAGCTCACTTAAGGCCAAGCAGTGACAAAACTCCATATGAACTATGGCATGGAAAGCCAGCTTCAATAAAACATTTCAGAGTCTTTGGTAGTAAGTGTTACATAAAGAATAATGATGAAAACCTTGGGAAATTTGATGCAAGAGCAGATGAAGGGATTTTTCTAGGATATGCTTCCAAAAGCAAAGGGTACAGGTGCTACAACAAGATCCTTCGAAAGATAGTTGAAAGTATTGATGTGAGATTTGATGAAGAACTTCCAAAAAATACAAGAAATACAGACTGCTGCAGTCCATCAGACAACCATGAAGAGGAAGACAAGGATGATGATGAAACAAGCAAGACAACAGATGATGCAGAGCTGAGCTCAAAAACCCCCTCAAGACACACTCAGAAAAATAATCCTGAAGATCAGATCATAGGAGACAAGAAAGCAGGAGTCCAGACAAGAAGGCAGCTAACAGAACAAACAGAAGAAGTATACATAGCCATGTTATCACAAATAGAGCCAAAGAAATTTAAAGAAGCCAGCAAGGACAAGTATTGGATAAAAGCAATGAATGAAGAATTGGACCAAATTGAGAAGAACAATACCTGGGAACTAGTTCCTAGACCTATTGAGAAAAATATCATTGATTCAAAATGGGTATTCAAAAACAAAATGAATGAGCAAGGACAAGTAATCAGGAATAAAGCAAGGCTGGTCTACAAAGGATATTCACAAATTGAAGGACGATTAGAATGAAACATTTGCGATCAGAAGCTAGAATGGAAGCTATCGAATAAGTTCTCGGCATTTGCATGCTACCAAGACTTCAAGGTATTACTGTAGATGCAAAGTCTACTTTTCTTAATGGAGATCTTTTTAAGAAGAAGTGTACATGGGAAACAACCAAGGCATCTATTAACGTACAAAGAAGACTATGTGTGCAGATCAAGAAGGCCCTAGATACTAAAACAGCTCCTCGTGCCGTGTACTCAAGACTGATAAATATTTTCAAAAACAAGGCTTTAAGAGAGGTGGAGTAGACAAAAATATATATATAAAAGCCCATGAAAATGAACTCCTGATTGTTGTAGTATATGTTGATGACATTATGTTTGGAAGAAATAGAGAAGAACTAGCAAAAGGGTTTGCTGATGAGATGAAAACAGAGTTTGAGATGTCTATGATTGGAGAGCTCAGTTTCTACTTAGGACTTCAAATTCAGCAAAGAACACAGGTACATTCATCTCACAGGAAAAATACTTAAAAGAAATGTTGAAAAAGTTCAAAATGGAGGACTACAAACCTGTGTCAACTCCCATGATCACGGGATGCAAGCTGTGTGCTGATGATGGATCTGCTGATATAGATAAAAAACTCTACAGATCCATGATAGGAAGCCTGCTGTACTTGCTAGCTTCAAGACCAGACATCATGCTAGCAGTAGGACTAGTGGCAAGATATCAAGTAGCACCTAAACAAAACCATCTTCTGGCAGTAAAAAGAATACTCAGATATCTACAAGGAACTGCACAATATGGGCTTTGGTATCCTAAAGGAAAAAGCTTCACCTTGGCAGCATACACAGATGCAGATTGGGCCAGCTGTGTGGATGATAGGAAGAGTACAAGTGGAGGTGCATTCTATCTAGGAGAAAGTCTGGTGGCATGGATAAGCAAGAAACAAACATCCATCTCTTTGTCTACAGTTGAAGCAGAATATATAGCAGCAGCAGCATGTTGCACACAACTCAAGTGGATGAAGCAGACACTTCAAGACATGAAGGTAAGCATTAATGAACCTATCTCAATCAAATGTGATAATACAAGTGCTATAAGTATATCTAAAAATCCTATGCTTCATTCAAAAACTAAACATATACCAATCAAGTATCATTTTCTCCGAGAACAAGTGGATCAGAAGATAGTTAAATTGGACTATGTATCAACAAAAGAACAGATAGCAGATATATTTACCAAACCACTTGCCAGAGAAACATTCGAATACTTTTGAGACAAACTAGGGGTAGTATCTGTAGATACTATTCTCTAATATGAAGAGAAAGTACAGTCTCAGGGGGAGAAAAAAACGAAGATATCATTCCAGGGGGAGAACAGCCAGCAAGATAAGCATAAAACAAGTCCACAGGATCAGCATTATCAATATTATCAGCATTCAGAAGAAACAAGAACCTTTCAATCATAAAATGCATCATCTCTGTCTGCAATCTAGCACATATTACAGGCACTACAAATGAAACACAGCATAGTCCAATTTCGACAGAAGAGGACCTAAACGTAACTCAGAGAAAGGAAATACAATGACAGAACCCATACGGAGGGATGAGGAGTCATCCTTTGCCATTGATGTCAAAGGGGAAGGAAGAACAAATAGCAAAAAGGAAGAGAAAGCAACAAGAGAAAGAGAAAGCAAACAGAGAAAGTGGATTGCCATCAATGCCAAAGGGGGAGACTGTTGGAAATATTGTCATTGATGGCAAAGGAGGCAGCACTCAGGCAAAAGAGGCAGCGATGTAGCAAATGAAGGCAAAAGAGGCACAACGAAAGTAATAGAGGCAGCAAGAAGAAAGTCAAAATGTAACAGTCATAGAAGCACAGTGAAGAACCATTATTGGAAGATAGAGACAGAGGCAGAGTGACAGAAGCAGAGACAGAGGCAGAGAGCAGTTACAAAATTCCAAGAATCACACTCTCCAACCGGCGGAGTAGAGGCAGAGACAGAGGCAGAGAGCAGTTACAAAATTCCGAGAATCGCTTCACTCCAGCGACATATAATACAGAACCATATTCCGGGAATCGCACACTCCAACCGGCGTTATACAACACAAATCTTATTCCGGGGATCGCAGACTCCAGCCGGGAGTTACACATATAATACAAAACCATATTCCGGGAATCGCACTCTCCAACCGGCGGAGCACATATAACAAATACAAACATTATTCCGGGAATCGCTTCACTCCAGCGGCAAAATATATATAAGCATATATATCAGTTATATACAAGCGGAGCACTTTAACCAAAGGTTCTATCAAAACGAAATGGCTTATAAGGTGGGACCCCTCCCCAATTGTAATCGGAGAAAAGGTTCAATCGGCGGAGTTTTTTTATGTGCTCCGATTAAAGGCCGGACCCGATTGAGCTATATGCCACAGTTTATTGCTAATCGCATCCGAGTTCCCAATCGCATCGGAATTGGTCAATCGCATCGAAGAACATGTGAGTTGCGATTGCGATTGGAAGTCCAGACCCGATGGAGGTATGAATTATAATTCAAACATGTTTGAAGTCCTGTCCCAATCGCATCGGCAAAATATAATGAACAGTGGTCAATCGCAACACATATTAAAAGACTTGCGATTGCGATTAAGAGTTCGGACCCGATGGGTGTATTAACGATGGTGTATATATATTTGAATTCCGGCTAATCGCATCGGAAATTTCCGATTGATCGCAAGTCCTTTGTAATATGCTCTGATCAAGTGGCGGACCCGATGGCATTATACGATGGATTTAATAGGTTCAATCGCATCCGGAATCTCAATCACAATCGGAAGTCTCCGATTGATTGCACGACTTTGTAAAACGCTGCGATTGAAGTGGCGGACCCAATCTAGTTAAAAGAGGGAGTTGATACATGAAAATCGCATCCGTGTTCTGATCACAATCATAACTTTTCTATTATGCACCCTGATTGCATTTGATTGAAGCCCGGACCCGATGGGCTTATTAAATATGATTAACAAGTGTTTGAGTTCCAGTTCTAATCGCAAATGGAAATTTGTGAAGGCGCTGTTATATATAAATATATATATATATTAAAAGTTGTTGCGATTGTATTGAAAAGTGCCGCGTGGTCTGTGGACCCACGGGCCTCGGCTTAAGGTGGAGGGCGATTGTCAATATACAATGACTGTGATATATGTCCGTTCCGCTCGCGGAATGTTCCACATCAACAAGACACTCGTGGCATGAAAAGCGTTGGAATATGGCCCAGAATTACAGTCAGCATATTCATTTATATATATAAAGCGCTGATATAAAAATGAAAAATGCAGTTACACAAATACAGAAGTTACGCAGCAGCCATATACAGAATGACATACAGAGAACAGAAAAGAGATAAAACATAGTCACAGAAAAGACAAAGACAAAGTCAGAGAAAAGACAAATGCGCAGCAAGCCAAGAGACAAAACGAGTGAGCTGGAGTTCTCATTTAAATTTGAATGTAAATGTTTTAATTGTTTTTATTGTTTGTGATGCATTGGCAAGTCTCCGAGAGAAAACAAACTCCCACTGTAATGTTAAAATTGACACCTACAATTATAATTTCTGAGTAAGCTGATAAAAGGAGTGAGAAGGCAGAAGGCAAAGAGACATGACTTTCCATTTCGAATTCCAAGCAGAATACAAACAGTCATGTGAGGAAATCTATAAATAATATCATCTTGATATGCAGAGTGAGTTTTTTTTTAAGAGAGAGTAAATCGAGAGAAGGCAAAATATAGAAGAGTAAGACAGAGAAGATTAAGAAAAGCAGAACAGAAGGAGAAGCTACAGAACAGGGCTGATATCTGAGGTAAATCAGCAAACTTTCAGTTTGATAAATTGAGGAAGTTGGAGCTTCCCTATCAAGTTGCAGCTTGATAGTTGTCAGTTGTAGCTGACTGAGGTTGGAGCCTCCTGTAGGTTGGTGCCTGCAGAAAAATGAAGGGAGTTGGTGCTTCCTTGCAAGTTGTAGCTTGCAGAATTGAGGTAGGAGCCTCCTGTAGGTTGGTGCCTGCAGAAAAACAGTGGTGAGAAGGAGTTGGAGCTTGCCTTTGCATCACAACAATAATAAGATGTGGTTTTCTCCCTTTATGGGTTTCCACTTATATCTGGTGTCTCTGTGCATGATATTGATCTGATATGTATCATTTGCTTAATACCTGCTGCTCTCAAATTAAGTCTACTACTCTATTAAACTAATACTTTCAGATTACATTCTAAGATTACTCTCACATCAAATAGAGTTTGAAATGAAGGTGTAAATAAGTTTATTGAAAATTTTAAAATATCAGGAATGTATTAAACTGATTCACCCCCCCCCCCTCTCAGTTTAATTAGAGATTCAACATAACTAAAAAAAATTTCCTTTATGGTTTCCAATTTCATCGTTTCTTGTTGCAAATTTCAACAGATTCCCATTGAATTTTGGGATATCATAATGAAATTTAGTAGGAATAATCGTCCACCATGGTGAATGAGAAATGGGATCATTAGTGAGTCGAGTTAAGTATGGAAATTTTAGAGTAGCCACAAAAGGAAAACTTTGATTAAATTCTGGAGGAGGATGGCCTGGATATGAAGGAACAGCTTGAGAAACATGCACTTGCATTCTTGAATAAGGAGGGTTCTAATAATAAGGAGCTTGGGTACCAATATAAAGAGGATTATGATAACTAGTATACAAGTGACATTTTTGTCTAGCCCTAGGGTGACCATAAAGTTGCTAGAATGGATGATTTTGGATGTTTTTTCCTTTAAAAGGTGTTTGACTAATACCTTGATATGGTCTATACTAATTCTAGATGGGAGTCTACAATTTCCCATGATAAGGTGGGTTCGATTGTGGCTATGCCATACTATGAATAATTTTTCCTAAAGAAATTTGAGGAGTACCCTGTCCAAGTGGTTGAGAATGTGAGGTACCTAAGTGGGGCCTGGGAAGTACCAAATACCGACTGAAAATGTTATGATGCAACAAAAAAAATCATATGTTGGCTAACATGTATTTGAGCTTGTTGGGGTGTTTATGGATGGATAGGAGTTTGAGATGAAGATGTTGTAGGTTGAGGATTCAACAATGGGTCCCAAAATGAATGAGGTTTAATGGGAAAAGTAGGTTTCTAAACACTAGCAACCATTCGAAGATAAGGATGACTGTAAAAAGGTTGATTATCAACTTGAGGTATACCATTAAAATTTTTCCCCACTGCCAAAGGAGGAGGGGTTGATGGAGGCAACTGTGATCCAGATCAAGGGTACCCAACATAAGGAGAGTTAGGTTGTTGAAGGTAACCTTTCCCACTAACATAAGGGACATCTTGTTGCTCAATCGTGGATGTAAGTGGAGGAAGAGGAGAATATTGTGTGGAATTCATAAGATACATGTAGGTTTTAACCCTGTATAGAAATTATCTGCAGACAAATCTTAAAACAGAAAATAAACAATAGCGAGAGCATAAAACATAAAACAGATATACACAGAGATTTTCCCTGGATCCAAAATTGGGATGACTAGCTTGATTTTTCATTATATTACTTTTAGTGTTACAACACATATATATACATGTTGAAGCATACATAAACCCCAATCCATTAACCCTGGATTAGAACATAGCCATCATTCCCTTGACCGGATCTACCAAATACTAGGGGCCGAAAACCATCATTCCCCAAAACCATGTGCAAACCCATGCACAAAACCATAGGCGGGTCTGCCCACCAGAAAGTAAGGGCCAAAATTTTTTTCCCAAGGCATTGCCCCAGAACTCAAACAAGGGGGGTTGTCGCCCCCCCTCTGACCCCCCTGTTGCACCCGGTGCAACATATAGGGGGTTCCATCACCCCCCCACACATGAATAGTCGTGGAAAGAATATAACACATACCGAAAATTCTCCCACTTGTTGTTTTCTGTCCGCAAGGGGCCACAGGAGAGCTTAGTCATTAGCCCAACTCTGCAACACCCATTGTTTCTCTACACCAAGAGAACTCTGAGTGCTCACAGACTTCGTTAATGCATCTAAAACATTCTTCAAGGTGTCCACCTTTACCATCAACACCCTTTTAGCCTCAACCATATCTCTCACAAAGTGATATTGAACATCAATGTGATTTGTCTTTGAATGATAAGCAGGGTTCTTAGCCAAGAAAATTTCATTTTGGCTATCACAGTCTATCCTTATAACTTGCTGCACCAACCCCATACTTGAACACAATCTCTATAACCAAACTGCTTCTTTGCTTGCATGAGTGGTTGCTATGTATTCTACCTCTGTAGTTTAAAGAGCCACTACAAACTGTCTTTTACTCATCCAACTGACTGCACCTCCAAATAGGCTAAACACATACCCACTTGTAGATCTCCTTTGGTCCATATCTCTAGCCCAATCTGCATCAACAAAACCACGGATTTCAAAAACTCTGTCCAATCCTGGTCTTCCCTAGTAGCACAAGCCATAATCACTAGTGCCACGTAAATATCTGAAAACCCGCTTCACTGCTATCTAATGCTCCTTCCCTGGGTTTGACATAAACCTGCTCAACACTCTCACTGCATGTGCAATGTCTAGTCTAATACAGACCATTGCATACATCAGACTATGCACTGCACTTGCATATGGAACATGGGACATATCCTCCTCTTCTTCTTGTTTCTTGGGACATTGTTCAGCAAACAACTTTACACCTACAGGAATAGGAACATTCACTGCTTTACTATCCTACATATTGAACCTCTACAATATAATCTCGACATACTTCCTCTGGTTTAACCAGAGCTTCCTCTTTGCCCGATCTCTCTTAATTTCCATGCCCAAAATATAGTTTGCAGTACCAAGATCCTTCATGTCGAATTTGGAGAACAGTTGGGTCTTCAAATCTTGGATAATTTCTTTGTCATTTCCAATCAACAACATATCATTGACATACAAGACCAAATAAATAACAAGTTCACCAATTAATTTAAAATAAAAACATTGATCTCCTTTCTTCTGGTAAATCCAAGTCCCCGTATATAGGTACCAAATTTCTAATACCACATCCTTGGTGATTGTTTTAATCCATACAGAGACTTCTTTAACCTGCATACTAGTTCTTTCTTCCCCTTCACCATAAATCCTTCATGTTGTTTCATGTAGATCTCCTCTTCCATATCCCCATGAAGAAATTTTGTCTTCACATCCATCTGTTCTACCTCAAAATAAAATGCAGCATCAACAGATAAAAGTAATCTAATAGAAGTAAATTTGGCAACAAGAGAAAAAATATCAGCAAAATAAATTCCCAACACCTAGGAATAACCTTTTGCTACCAACCGAGCTTTTTATTTCTCCACCTTTCCTTCTACGTTCATCTTCTTCTTAAACACCCATTTTCTCCCGATGGGATTCCTTCCAGCCGGCAACTCCACCAAATCCCATGCCTCATTTTTATGTAATGATGCCATTTCATCAACCATGGCCTCCTTCTAGAGTTTTCCATCCTGTGAATCTACTGCCTCCCTGATGGTTCTGGGATCATCATCAGTTATAGTTAAAGAAAAATTTGAACATAAATTAGATGGACTATACCTTTCTGGTTGTCTTCTTTCCTGAACTGATCTTCTCACAACTAGATTCTATGTCTCTTCCTCTTCTGAGTCTCCTTCTATTGTAGAGTCTTATTCATCCTCCTTTAGCTCAAAATATATCTTCTTGGGTTCCTTTGGTAGGACTTCATGTTCAACAACATATTTCACCTTTCTAAACACCACATCTTGGATGTACACAACCTTCCTTGTTTCCAGGTTTCGAAGCTTGTAACCCTTTAAGCCATCCTTATACCCAATAAAGATGCACCTTTCAGATTTATTATCCAACTTGGTCCTTTTCTTCTTTGGAACATGTACATATGCATCACATCAAAATACCCTTAGATGTGAAAGAGAGGGTTTCTTACCAGTCCATACCTCATGTGGAGTCTTATCCTCCAACGCTGATGAAGGTGATCTGTTAAGCAAGTAACTTGCAGTCTCCACTACCTCTACCATAATTCTTGTCTTAACCCGATACCACTGAGCATGCTTCTTGCCTTTCCATCAACGTTCTATTCATTCTTTCTGCAACTCCATTTTGTTGAGGTGTGTATGGAGTAGTCTTTTTTCATGCCATACCACACTTCTTACAGAACTCTTCAAATTCCTTATTGCAAAACTCCCTCCATTATCTATCCTCATCACCTTTATCTTCTTCTTTGTCTAGTTTTCCACCAGAGCCTTAAATTCTTTAAATCTGTCAAAGACTTCAGATTTCTTCCTCAAGAAATATATCAATGTATTCCTTGAGAAGTCATATATGATTGAAACATAGTACACAAACTTACCCAGTGATGGAACCGACACAGGTCCAAACACATCACTGTGCACAAGCTCTAATATCTTGTTTTCCCTCTTAGCACCAGAAGGAAAACTCACCCGATTCTGCTTCCCATATACACAATGTTCACAGAAATAGAAATCTAGAGAGCTATTAGACATACCTTCTACCATACCATTTCCATGCAGTATTCGAAGGCCCTTCTCTCCAATATGTCCAAGCCTTTGATGCCATATCATGGTCTTTTCTCCAGAGACCGCTAGGCTTTCCGCTCCACTTTCGGGAACCACAGAACTATTGCACCCATCAATAATAGTGTTGTCCTAAAGCTTGTATGGAGTTCCAATCCAAACTCCCCACATTAATACCAGTTCTCCCCGAACCATGTTACAGGCATATTTCTCGAACACTATTTTTACACCTGCATCATCCATCTTGCTTATAGAAATCAAATTTTTGGCCAATGTAGGAATGTGTAGAACACCAGGAAGTCTTCTAATCCTTCCACCTTGTAGCTTCAACTTGAATTTTCCACGTCCGACGATTCTGGCCTTCCTATCATCACCTAAGAAGACATCACCGCCATCATATTTCTCATACTCGCAGAACCACTCCCTATGGGGAATGAAGAGAAAGTATGAACTCGAGTCAACCAACCATGACTCATGATCTACATGTGTATTTGAAGAAGAAGAAAAATACACATCCCCACCTTCATCCGAGATGGTTTTTGCCTTTGTAGAATGAGCATCATTAGATCCCTTTCCTTTCTCAGGAGCTTTAGATCTGCAGTCCTTTTTTTAGTGCCCTTCCTTTCCGCATTTCTAGCACATCTTTACAAACTTTGCAGGAGATTTAGATCTCCCACTCAAAACCTTATTATTGTTTCTATTCTGGTACCTTCCTCGTACAGATAAAGCATCTCCATTCTGACCCTCCATATTTCTCCGTCTCATTTCCTCTGACAGCAAGGCTAAGACAATGTCATCAAAATTCAAGGTAGTTGTATTGCTACCAATTGCAATAACCATATTCTCCCATGAGTCTAGTGGAGAACACAATGAAATTATGCACTTATCTTCATCTGAGAATTTAATATCAACATATGACAACTGACTTACCATAGTATTGAAGGTGTCTAGATGCTCTATCACCAAGTCTCCATCCTTCATCCTTAGGTTATACAACATTTTCCGCTGGAACGATTTATTCACCATAAAATTAGATTGGTACAAATTCACAAGTTTGTCCCAAAAATTCTTCACCATAGCTTCCCCAGATACATTCAACAATACTGAATCTGAGACACACAACCGTATTGTGCTCTTCGCCTTCCGATCCAACTTTTCCCAGTCTTCATCTGACATTGTCATTGGTTTAGTACCTGGATCTACCATGATCCACTGATATTTATCCGGTAGCAGATCATCCATCTTGAGCTTCCACAACTCAAAACTCTGACCATTACATTTCTCAATCTCTATCTTCCTTCCACTCACCATCTTCTTTCACCGTAAGAATCGATCCCGTAGATCTCCCACTGAACAGGGTCTACCTCAGGCCCGAGAAAAAAACCCCTCAGCAGCAAAGGCGTCCCCTTGAGGTTGAAACTTGCTTTAATAGAAAATGTAGGTTTTAACCCTATACAAGATTTATCTACAAATGAATCTTAAAATAGAAAATAAAGAATAGCGAGAGCATAAAACATAAAACAGGTATACACAAATATTTTCCCCTAGATCCCAAATCGGGACAACCAGCATTGATTTTTCACTATATTCCTTTTAGTGTTATAACACATATATATACATGCTGAAGCATAAATACACCCCAATCCGTTAACCCTGGATTATAACAAAGTTGTAGTTCCCTTGAATGGATCTACAAAATACCAGGGGCTGAAAACCATCATGCCCCAAAACCATGTGCAAACCCATGCACAAAAACATGGGCGGGTCCACCCACCGAAAAATAAGGACCAAAAACATTTTCTCAGGGAGCTGCCTTAGACCCCGAACAGGGCGGTCTGCCACCCCTCTGTGACCCCCCAGTTGCACCCAGCGAAACGTACAAAAAGGTTTGCCGCCCCGCCCCCCGCGTGTGACTAGTCGTGGAAAGAATATAACACATACCCAACAATAAGCACCATATGTTATACCTTAATTAAATAGAATGGGATAGGTCCAAGGACTTGAGCCCACACTAGAAGAGGTACCAAATAAAGAATGATATCCAGGTGGGACAGATGGGCCACCATATAGATGTGTTTTTGGAGATGCTGCAAACATAGATGAGGAAGAAATATTTGATGTCTCAACCATAGTGGTGGATAGGGGATGAGAGGTCAGGTGAGTTCCAATCATGGTTAACAATCCCAATGAATATTTATATGAGAGATCCATGAATATGTCCAAAGAATCAGACAAAGTAGTTCGTGTAGGAGTCTAAAAAGGAGGAAGGGGATCAATATAATAAAAATGGAGTCCTTCCCAATGAATAGGAGTAGAAATACAAGGCTCTTCTTGTGGGATCTATTTAATACTCACTAGTCCATATGGAAGAGGTTAACCATCGAGTCCAAGATATATAGGTTTTTCTTGAGAAAAAGGAAGAGAAGAGGAAGGCCTTGAAGTAACAGGTGAATATGGTTGAGGCTCCTTAGGTTCAGCAACTTCATGAATCAAAGTGTCTAACTTGGGAAAGTCAGGTTCAATAACCTCAGGAAAGAAGGTTTCATGAACTTTTGTTTCAATCGTGTCAGTGTCACTATCAAGAGTAGATGTAATATCAGGCTTAGAACTAAAAGGGACAGATGATTCTAGTGAATCAATATCAAGAGGAGGGCCAAAATTAGTTACCTAAGTTACTGATTTGATAGTTTGTGTCTTCTTATGCTTCTAACAACGTCGAAGAGTAGCCTCCGATGGAAGAGGAGGCTTATTTTTCATTCTACGCGAATGACAGGGTGAGGTATGTTGTTCTTCCATGTTGGATAATCAATTTTATTAACACAAAAAGAAATAAAAAAAAAATAGGGTAATCTAGGCATAAAGAATTACCAAGCAATCGTGAAATCCAATATACACCTTGGTGAACTAAGGACTTAATGTATGGCAACCAATGTCCCTGAATGATGTTTTTGGTATATCAAGGTATACAAAGCAGCAAAATTGGTTACCTATGGATGGATAACAACCTATAGGGGACTCCCAAAATATACTCTATGGTATGTGGGAGTGCAGTTCGTAGTATTGATGTCTAACACGTAACCATTCGATGAGAGCACTCCCATACAATTTTCATGTGTGGAGCACCATCCAATATACCTGAAAGTATGTAGAGTATGCTCCTATACACTTATGTACATGGAACATGATATCACCCCTAGGATGCAGCGCTGGAAAACAATGAAAACTCCTACGTTTAACGATGTCGGAATAGGCCTTTATCCTAGACCTCTAAGTGTTTCTATTAATGTTGCAAATTCTCCTTAGGTTTATTCAATAAATTTTATTATTTATCTTTGATTAAGTTTCATTTTTGGGCTCACCATGAATGTCACCAGAATATCCTAAAATGAAAATCTATCATGATAAAATGGAAATATTTCTCTTTTAGTGAAAATCTTGTGAATGAAGGGAAGAAACAATCAGTATGAAACATACAACATGCAACAAACAACATGCAAGATGCAATTTCCCTTTCAATGTTATTGTTCCTATATCAATGCACATACAAAAACCTAAATGACAATGTGAGACTTTTTATTTTCACCACACTTCATTATCGAAATGAAGAAAAATAATATGCAAATTTCAAGTCACCGATTCAAATTCACTTTTCAGAATGAGAACTAGAACAAAATTTCATCCAAGCGATCAATCACCAAACAAAATCAATTTGTAAGCGACAAAATTATAAGAACAAATAAAAATCAAAATAAATTCTTACCAAAGGGAATGAAACAAAAATGCAAACCAAATGGAGGCTTTAGAGAGACCACAAGACACTCAAGACTTAGGGAAGTTCAGTTAGAAGTAGGCTGATCAAATATATACTAAAAAATAAGGGCAAATTTTATGCAAAAACAACGGCCAATGCTATTGTAGAAGAGGCGCCAGTGCTTTGCAACGTTGGTGTAGAAGACGAACTAGTTCTTTGCAACTTTGGTACAAAGTGGACCTAGGTTAGTTGCAACACTCTATTAGAGGCACTGGGGGAGCGTTGGTGCAGGGATAGAGGATTCCAACATAAAAATTGCAAATGAGACTCAATTAAATCACTTCCTATGTTTTTTCTTGGTTGGGTAATGAAACAAATGTCTATCAAATATGTAATGAAACATAATGGACAAAAAAAACACCAAGTGAATACATTTTTCCCAGTGAAGTCACAATTTTTTTATACATGATTTATGATTGCAGACAAAGGTATCTCCCCTAGGTTTGGTGGCCAACCTAGAAAAATATAGTGACAAGGAGCCTAATGCTTTTCCTTAAAGTAAATAGATGACAAAATTAAGCCTACTTGGAATTTGTCACATGCTTCGCTCCTTGTTTAGCATGAATTCTAAAATTCCAACTCCGATTGCCAAAATTAGAACATGTACAGTCAGTTAAGACAAGCTAAGAAACTATGGGATCTATGTGGTATCATATAAATACTTTATTCAATAGATAAACATGGTATTGAAATATATGAAATAATGACATCACATATAGGAAAATATAGAATTGTTTTCGTTAATATAAATGGAAGGATTTTACAATAATAAATAGGTGTTGATCTTTTATAAGAGTTCCTCCAACATGTATTGTCTTTTCCTTGTCACATTGTGCACGTCCAATCACCCTAAATGCATGAAATGATACCTCTCACAACAACAACACCAGGGTAGAATCACTCTCCAAAATCCAACCCCTTGCATATGGAAGGCTATAAATATATAGAGGAGTGGGGTAAGTTGGGAGTTCTTATGAAAATACCAATATAAGTTTTTAGACCACCTTTCATGGGAGGATGTGATAAAATTATAAGGGATGGAAACTCCAAATAAGGATAGGATAGGTTAAGGTTCGGATGTTTTATTTGAGGTAAATAGTTGTAAAAAATTCTAGAAGATTTTGGAAGGGGAAGCTTCTAGAATTTCTCTCCTTTTCCTGAATTTCTAGAAACAACATAGGTACAAAGGGGAGAAACATGTAGGTGATGAATGTAGGCCATAGTGGATCAACATGTAGGTGAAATCTGTCCAACAAGAGGCCAGGGAGCGTTGGTCCTAAAAATGGCTCAGGTGATACATTTTCAGGCATAAACTATGGGGAATAAAATAAGCATGCTTAGGGATTTGTGCAATGATGATGAGAAGGGGGAAACTTATGTTGATTGATCCCATTATGAGGCTTATTGATGAGATGTGAAAAAATGGCCTATAACAGTTGGTGATTGTGAAGAGAATTGAAAATTGTATAGTTAAACAAGATTGACAATATTATTGATTAAAAAAGTATTTTTTAGTACAAAGTGAAAATGGATAGTAGAGGAAGGAGAGAAGCTATTTCAATTGATATGATTAACTCACTTGCTAATATCAATGAGAAATTTCACTAGTTTACTACGTATGAGTGTTTTGTGAATATTTAAATGGAGGAGAAAAACAACAACGAGATGTGGACTAGAAAATTGGTGAATTTTGCATGTGACCCAAAAGTCTTTGATTTCAAATAATTTTTTTGTCTGTGTGCAAACAATGTCCATTCAAGAAAAATAACAATTATGCAAGCAATGAAGAATATCCCTATGAATCCCAAGGCATTAAGATGGACAATTAATCTACCAAAACTGAATGTGTTTAAAATTATCTGATGCAGATAGTTTCCTAAAGTCAGAAGAAGACGAGGTTAACATTATTTGATAATTCATTTCCCCAACTTCTTAAGTTCCTTCTGCTATTACTCTCCTAGATATTTTCTTATTTAAACCACCATTTAGGGACTTCTATTGGCTCTACGATTCTGTAATGGGATGAGAAACTACAATGAATGTCCCAAAATGCATTTTCTATCTACTTTATCACTCATACAAAATATATATATATATATATATATATCCCACTAGGTTCATGTCATATTCAATGAATTAGGTTTTCAATTAGTAAATTTGTCTAAGAGCAATAGATTCTTTATAATGATGTATGTGATAACAACCCTCATGTCTAGCCATGTGTTTGAAAACTTACCATGTAATGCTAAATTCAATTTTAATGAAGAACCAATGCAGTTTTGGTATCCCATAATCTGGAAACACACAACTTCTTTAATTTTTTGTTTAATTCAGGATGTCTTTATGAAGAAATATAATTACATGATAACTGGACAAGTCTCTTGTCGAATATTTGCATAGGCATAAGTTTTTATATGTGGAAAATGGATGCATGAAGAAAAAGAAAGTAATGAAGTAATTCAAATTTATGGTTTTTAAGATAAGCCATTGTTTTTGCAAAAAATTGTTATAGATATGTATTTTGTTGCTGAAGTCTGCAGGAAATACCATCATTGGCTAGTTATATTTGAATGGAAAAAGAAAAAACAATTTATGTCTTTTCCATTTATTTTTGGAGAAGTCACTGTGAAGAATGTAGCTCATGCTATATACCTTGAAGAGTATTAAGATCCTTTTAACTTAAATGAATCTAAAGTCATTTAAGTGTTTGATCCATAAGATATACTTAGGGCATAGTTAGATACTCTTGGATACAAGAACTTATTTCCAAGAGTTAGAGATAAAATATAGGAAATTCATGATGCACCAACATAAAATCAAGAGTTTTTAATAGACACTGAAGGAATTGTTGAAGAAGACAACAATGACATGAGAGGAAGATACAAGAAAATATGAACAAATACTACACACCAATCTCAATATTACATGCCCAGTATTGGTCCAAGTTCATCCTCGACTCAAAAAAAGAGAAAAGTTATTGCAAGTGAGAGATTAATGGGCTATCAAGTGGTAGAGATGACGAAGAGCCTATTACACAACAATTTGTCTTTGTCCCTGTACTCCCTATACCTGATCCTAGAGACCACGAACAATAAACCCTGTGTCAATTTTCCATCATGAAAATGTGCCATCATATCCCTTCCAGAACAATGAGTAAACTCTTTATTGATCATTCCTAAAGCGGCTCCTTGAAAACCTAATTATCTAGAGCGATGTGCCTTCTCCATGTTTCGCTCAAGCCGATGGCTCTTTTTTTTTCTAGGTCAGCATCGATCGGCACTGGAATGAGGATCATCTCGGTGTTGATCCTCTTCTGGAATTTTTTTTTAAAATAGAATTGAAGCTTCGAGATCTAGAAGCTTTGTGGCGGAGAGATGGTTGTTTTTTCTTGAGGATAGAGACAATGTTCTCCCTTTGGAATCTCTGTTCCTACAAAAGTGGAATCACCCAAAGGGATAACCCATTTCCCCACCTTAATTGGATCCATTCTTCCTCCTCCTTTGCTATAAAATGGACAATCTCCCATAGCTCTGCTAGTTAGAACAAAGATCGAAGAACAACATAGAGATATTTGTTGCTATAGGTACTGAGCGTGAGTTGAGACATTTTTCCCTCCACTTCAAGTTGAAAGAGCACTTTGGAGAAGTGCATAGATCAGGATCCGTCGAAGGAGAGTTGCGACATCAAGGCGCATGTTGTAACTTCCCCTTTCTATTTTAATATAATAGAATTGGTTCGTGCTTTCCATTCCTGTCTCTAATATGTGATTGGATTCTTAGTTTTCCTTTATCAATTAGGTAGATTGTATATGCAAGATATATGTTATTATTTCACGTTTGTTGTTGTTTGATCCCTTGTGTATGTAACCAAGCACCAGTGGCGGCGAAGATCTAACTACGAAGTGTGAAGGATCAAAGGATTCGAACAAGGATTAGTATCAGATTGAGGTAGGTGATCTATTCACGATCTGAATGCATTTACAATCTAAGAAAGTAGGATTCTAATTGTTCCCTGTTGTTACTAGGCACATCCTACGGATATAGGGATCATCTCTATCCACAAAGAGGATTTTCCTGCATAACAAATTGGTGACTCCACTCGGGAGTGCTAGCCTTTCAGTCTCTTGTTCTCAATTTTTTAATTATTGTCTTGTCTTCGATTTTTGTCGAGTGTCCATCTCCTTGTCTTTGTAGCTCCTATAATTTCTTATAGACTTTTATCTCTCTGCTGAAGTAATAAGCCTTCTTTCAGTTTAGAAAAACCTTTTATTATTCAGTCTTATCCTCGATCATCACTAGTATTTCTCTGACAGTCGCATTGATCGGTGTTAAATGAGTTTTACACAGTCGTGATTTTACCCTTCCAGCGCAGGTTGTGGCCTATGGCCTAACAGATAGCCCGATTTATATTTGTGACTTTTTTAGGGTTTCCTTCAATTGGTCAGCCAATGGGTCTTATCCTTCTGATTTTTCTTTCTTCTTTGAATAGCTCTTTCTCTTCTCTGTTTAGTGACATCTCTGGTTCAAGTTTTGCATCTTTGGTTGTCTCTTTTGAAAACCTACTGCATCCTTGTCTTCCTAGGGATTCTAGGTGTCCTCGGGTCATCCGATTGGTTTCTTACTTTTTTGACTTCCAAACTTCTCATTGAATCAAGTCTTGTCCTACTTTTCAGGCTTTATGTTTGATTCAGGTTCATCTTTTGGTCGGTTCTCACAAATAGCATTTTTCAAGTCTCAAATCCGAATGTATTTGAGTTTCAATTTTTCATCAAGCATAGATTACAATTGCTTGTCCTTTGACTGGAGTTTGTTTTCTTTGAGTGATTGATCAGTGTGTGAATGAAGAGTCTTTGTTTTGATGAAAATGGTTTACGTCTCTCTTTCATTTTCGAAATATTTGCCTCTTACATGCTTTTTTGAGAGATTTCATTAGTACTCAAAGCATTGTTTATTGATTTGCATTCTACATATCGCATTGTGCTCATAAGAAAAATACAAAAATATTTTTGATTCATCTCGCTTTAGAAAATGAAAAGTTTCATTTCGATTCGTTTCTAAGTGCATTTAGTGAAAGGAAGAAATTGTAATTTTTTTTTTTCATTTTAAAATTCTGCACTTGAAGATAAAAGTGAATGCCATTTTATGCATTTGTTTAGTTTCTTCATTGATTGTGTGAGTTTCTCTCTCCTTCATTAACATAAAATTCATCGAAATGAATGGTTATTTTCTCATTTAACTGCATCTTAGCAGTTCATGTGACATTGGTAGGACTTTAAAACTGAAACATAATTCAAGATCAACCTTAAAAAAATTTCAATCAACCTAAGGAACATTTGGAACCAAACGAACCACATTTAAAGGTATAGGCTAGAGACATGTTCTGGCACCATTAACCGTAGGAGCTGTCACTAACAGTCTGCGTTACAATTCGGGGGTGATATCTCGTCTCGCATATGGAAGTATATTGATGTATGAAATTATATTTTGGGACACTCTCATAGAACGACTATGCATCAGAAAACACTACTATGGATTTGGACTCCCACGTACCGTGACATATATTTTGGGAGACACCATTAGGCTGCAAACCAGTCATAGGTAATTGAGTTGGCTACCTTGTAGACGTGATATACCAAACACAACATTCGAGGATATTGGCTATTGTACATTAAGTCATTGGTCATTTCTCTTTCATTTTATCACCAAGGTGTATATTAAAGTTCATAGCTACTTGGTAATCATTTTCTCCCAGCTTACCCCTTTTTGATTTATTTCATTTTTTTTCTAAAATTAATTGCCCACAACCACATGGCTTACCTGTTAGAACATTTCTGAGCCACATCATAAGTACATCCTTATAAATATATTTTTTAAAGTCTTGAATTAATTATATTTCTCCTCTTCTACTATTTGAGATAAGATCATTGTGGCTGAACCACCAAGTTCAGTTTTCTCTCCATCCACTCCTTCTGAAGAGAGATTGTCACCTATCACTTTTGATTCTCCACCTTCGACTGGGACTCAAGCTGATGAGGTCGTCCTCGTTTTGAGTATTCAACCTCTCGCCTCTCAATCTCCTCCTGATGTGCTAATAGGTTACATTTCCTACCCTCTGAATCCATTATTTGATCCCATTGAATCTCCCTCAACGGCCCTATAGTCCTTACAATACACCTGGTCTACCATTTGTGAATTAACCATGTCCATCTTGAAGCACTGCCTGTCATTTATTCCCGATGATAGATTTCATCCCCCCTAGAGGTTTCAAGCACCATTAGTGGTGTAGTTGATTCTGTATACGAGGGACCTCAATTCCCTCCTGAGGGTTTTCCCTATGTGGAGATCTCTTAGCCTTCCTCCCAGCTGTATATTCCACAAAATTACACCTTGTTAGGAAACTTGATCTCGAGTATGTCAAGTGGTACGCCTTTGTATTACTATACTATTTGGCAAAATACTGGAGTATTTGCCCCTGGTTTGAGTGTTTCCAATGTAACTGTTTCCATGCCTAATCGAACAATAGTCACGCCAACTTCCACAAAGCCAACTATTTTCATAGGTGTTTCAGCACCTCCTATCAGTACTCCAATATCGATCCCATCGACTTCAGCTTCTGGAGGAGGTCCTACCCTGTTGAATGTTTCCCAACCTTCCATTGGACCATTTTTGAGTGGAGCTCAAGCTTACATTTCAGGTTCCTCTCAAGCTGTTGGTAGCATTCCTATGTCTGTTGGATCATCTGGTCCAACGAGGTTCACATATGATCAATATCAAAAAAAATTGCAGAGCCTTAACCAATAGCATTATCTCTCGTATGGCTCCCAACAGTTTCAAACTCAACTAGTAAATCCACAAGGATTTCAAGGGAAACCTCGCGTTCAACCAAGGGGTTACATCTATCAGCAGATTCTTAACTATGGTCAAAATCAAACTTATGGGCCACAAGGGAAACCTTTAGTACAATAGGAAATGCCTTATGTACAACTTAATCAACCTTTTTCTCATCAAGGTCGGTTTTCCTATTTTCAGTAGGGACAACCTTCTTGTCAACCACGTAAGCCTCAATTTTAGTAGGGTTAGCCTTTTGTCTAGCAAGGAAAACCCTCCATTCATCTAAATCAGGTCTTTGTTCAGCTAGATCCTCAGGTACAACCTGGTCCTCAGGGACAACCCGGTCAACCTCAGCAACCTCAGGGTATGGTCCAACAACCCCAGGGTCAACCCTAGGGTAATCCATACCAAACCTTCCAGTAGCTCCAAAATTCATATGTTGTGAACTATGGTCAACGTGGACCTCAATGGTTTGTTGTTGGTCAGAATCCATTTTTGGGTCAGCAACCAGGATATGGTCAGAATCCACAAGGTTTCAATCCTTATGTATAGTATCATTATGGGAAAAACCCTTCGGGGAAAAACCCTTGGGGGCAGAATTTCTCCGAACCTGGTTGGAATCCATAAATGGGCATGCATCAAAGACCGAATGCCATGCCTTTCAATCCAAAATTTCCATTTCTCACAACGTTGGAACTTCCTGATGTGTCAATATTGACAAATGATCTAATTCTTCACAATCCGTATTGGTTCTTGGTTCCAACCAAAATTCCAAGTGATTGCCCCAAGTTTGAAGGCAAATCTAGGGAAGACCGCTAGGTGCATGTTATGATGTACCATCTTTGGTGCTCCAATTCTTGGGTTGAAAATTTCATCTATTTACGTCTCTTTAAAAGAACATTGACTGGTGTCGCTGCAAAGTGGTACACTAAACATTCGCACGAGACTTTTCAAGATTTCAACTCCTTAGCCATGGCTTTCCTTACACATTTTTAGTTGTCTGTTCTTTATTAAATAGGAACCCACCTTCTGACATCCTTAAAGAAAAATAATGCTATGTATATCTCCAATCATATTCATGAATGGATAATTCATCCTTGTTTGATCAAATTTGGCATTCCTGATCAATTTTTGACAAAATGGTTTACCAAATCATTTGTCAATCAGATCGCTAACAATATCGCTATGGGGGTAGATGTCACAAAAGAGAAAGACATAACTCTTTCCCAGTATCTCAATTTGGTTTACTCTCAGTCCAACACATTATATTATATCTTACCTGATGCTCTGCACCTGAGTTCTTAGTCTGCAACCTCAAAAGCTCTAGAGACACCATCAGTAGCATTAGGGGAATTTTGAGGTCTAAAATGCGCCTCCAAAGAAAAATTTACAACAAAAATAAACTTTATAAGAACCAATAGGATTCAAGATGATGATCTCAACCATGGGGGATGATTATCCATTTTTTAAGTAAAAGGGTAAAAAGATTAAAAAATAATAAAATAATAAAACTACTTTTTCAACTCGTATTTTCAACTTATCTCCCAAATTTTTTACTCAAATTTTGATCAAGAGTACTCTTTGGATGCAAAATATTATTCCTCATCCAAGGAGTACCCATGTTGCATACTTTTTATGGACGCCACTACATGAAAAATGAGAAATACATGAAAAAACATGATTGCAATCATGTTTTTCATGTATTTGTCATTTTTTGTGTAGCGGGACGCATCAAAAGTATGCAACATGGGTATTCCTTGGATGAGGAATTAAATTTTTCATCCAACAAGTACTCCCACTTGAAATTTGAGAAATAAAATTGGGAGATAAGTTGAAAATACGAGTTCAAATAATAGTTTTTTCTTTTTTCCATCTAAAATTTCATGATGTAATAAAATCCTATTTTATTATTTCCAATATTATTTTATATTTTATTTAGGAGGCCCATTTTACACCTCAAAATTCCCCTGATGACGACGTCATTGGTTCTGTTTCACAGACTTCTCAAAAGTCTTCCTCGATTCTAAGCAGAAATCGTTTTCTTTCTTGGATTTTGTCCTTCAGTATCCTTCGAATCTTGGAAAAAATTCAGAGGTCAATGCCATTCAGGATTTTGCGGCCGATAAATACTCTGAAGGAAAAAATAAGGGAAAAGGTAAATCTATATTTGATGCCCCAAAACAGGATTCCTCCAAACCTCACACTGATGATGGAGCTAAACGTAAAGCAAAGTATCCTTGCCTGATATGTGATGATGAGCATTACACCAAGTATTGTCCACGATGGGACGAAGTGAGTCGATTGCTAAAAGTCACCAAGGGACTCCGGATGTTCTTAAAGAACCGTTTCCATTGTAACAAACTCAAATGGTGGAAAAACCCCTATCTTCAACCCATTTTGGTTCTCAGGTTTTCATGATGAATGGTACTGCACCCATATCTATAGCTACCTGATCTAAATATTATTCAAATCCACGTCAGTCAGTGGGGAAAGAAATCATCGATTCTCCTACTCCTTCTTCCCCAGCCGCTTTTGGTCCTCTTCGTATTTAAATTCCTAGGTATGATCCCGTTGTACGATCACCTTCTAAAGGTGTTCTCTGCAAGTCCTCCTATAATACGAATGCCCGCGCTGCTCAAAATTACAATATTTTTGAGGATTTGGCTTAGGCGTCTTCCTCTATATACACATTAGAGGTGCTTCACAGCTGTGTGTCACAATGGAAAGCGTTGTTATCCCCTATCGGAGGAGGCGATACAGCCAATTCAAGCCTCATTACTTTCGATCTAGAGAATTTCATTCTGCGTCTCCCTCATCAACTTTCTTTGATTATCGAAGTTGGTATTAATGGTAATAATATCCATCAGGTAGCCATGGATGAAGGCTCATATACATGCACTATGTTCATTTAGCATAGGAAATCCATTGGTTCTCCAACTCTCAATCAGTCTCCAAATACTTTGGAGGCCTTTGACGGGAGAGATTCTTGTCCTTTCAGTATCCTTCCCAATTTTCTTATCACATTGGAAGGAAAAAAGATCAACGTCAAGGTTGAAATTGTTGACGCCAAGATCAATTATAATACTCTCCTCGGTCACAGTTGGACTCATGCTATTCTTTGCGCGTCATCCAGTATCTTTCATGTTCTATGTTTCCCGCATGAAGGAAATATTATCACCATTGATCAGTTGTCCTTTTTCGCTTCCACCTCTTCAGAAGGAAATTTTCCATATGTAGACCATACCACCACAACTTATGAAAGTGTGGGGGCAGGGATTTTCAAATATTATTCCCTTGCGGGTCTATTTTCTCTTCCTCCTCCAAACACTGCTCAAGTCAATATGATCTCTACTTCTTCTGATCCTTAGGTCATCCCTTTGCCTTATCAGGTCGATTCGTTTGGTGATGTGATGTCGTTAAGCCCGGTAGAGGTCAATTATTGTGAAATGGACTTGGCTTCTACTAATGATTCCAAAAATTCCACTTATAGCATGCATTTTGATGCATACTCCCAATCTCCTTGGCTCGATTCTTCGGATTCATCTGATCCCCTGAATGAGACATTTCCCTCTGATAATATTATCGTGGAAACTATGTCTCTCGAAGAAACCCCTTGGAATGATATTCATCATCGTTCTTTGTTTCTCTCAAGCCTTGGAGTAGCTTAGATGCGTCTTGAAAATATCACTCCCCATGTTTCCCGTGATCCACTCCTGACATCGATGTCAGCCCATGAGGTATTTTCTGAGGGGAACATGGGTAGCATTACTAATAATATGCCTATCGACATTTCTATGAAACTAGGAATTGTTGAGAGCATTCATATTTGAGTGACTTTCTTTCGAGATGAGGTCAAGCTCTATACTAGTCTCTTTCAAGAATTTCGAGATGTTTTTGCATGGTCCTACGAGGAAATGCCTCGCATTGACCCAATTATAGTGGTGCATGAAATACCAACTTACCATGATGCGAAGCCTGTTCGTTAGCGACTTTGCCCTATACACCCTAAAAAGGCAGTTGCCATAAAGGGAGAGGTTGAAAAACTTCTTAAGGTTGGATTCATTTATCCTATCCCGTTGACAGATTGGATGTCCAATATTATCCCTATCAATAAAAATAAGGGTACTATTCACATTTGTGTTGATTACCAAGATATCAATCAGGCCTGCCCAAAGGATAACTATCCCACTCCATTTATTGACCATATTATCAATGAATGCACTGGGAGTGATATATTCTCCTTTATGGATGTTTTTTCTAGCTACAACCAGATTAACATCTTGCTGGATGATCAACAGAACACTACCTTTATCTATCCATGGGGAACCTTTTCTTACAAAAATTTCCCTTTTCATCTGAAGAATGTCAGTGCCAACTTTCAGTATGTGATGTCTTATGCTTTCCATGACATTAAGCACATCATGCAAACTTATCGAAATGACCTCCATGCTCATTCAACTAATTTGCAAAACCATCCTGCACACCTTTGAGAGATTTTTCTACGCTATAGAAACTACAATATTCGTTTGAATCCGCATAAATGTGTTTCTTGCGTTGAATCTGGCAGATTCCTTGGGTTTTTCATCTCTAAAGAAGACATTCATCTCTATCCCTTTAAAGTCGAGGCTATCATTAATTTACCCCCCTCCTCCTCTTTATCGCAATTACAGAGTCTGTAAGATAAGGCTAATTTCCTACGTCGTTTCCTTCCCAATTGTGTGGAGCTTGTTAAGGGTTTTACACGATTACTGAAACAAGGGATCCCCTTTATATGGGATGAAGTTTCTCAATTATCCTTCAATTCTTTAAAGAATGTTCTCATTAATTCTCCTTTACTGCATCCCCCAAATTATCATCGTGACTATTTGCTTTACTTAGTAGATTCCTCTGGTACCATTGCTATGATACTCATCTAGGACGACTATGATGGTATGGAACATGTCATCTATTACCTCAGCCATAACCTTATGGATACAAAAACTTGATATGCCCATGTCTAGAAATTGGCTTTAGTTGTGTTACATGTTTTTCAACGCTTTCGGCATTATATTATTTTATGCACAACTATCGTGATCTTTGATTGCAATCCTATGACTTATATTTTGACCCGCTAGTTGCTGGGGGGAAATATGCAAAATGGATTGTCATTTTATAGGATTTTTATTTTGAATTCACTACTTCCAAATCAAAGAAATCATTAGTTTTCACTAAATTGATATGCTCCATTCCCTTTGCCTCTGCTCCACCTGATCTCGATGAGCACATTCCAGATGACACTCTCTTCTTAATCAACACTATTGATTCATGGTACAGTGATATCATTGTGTATCTCTAGACCCAAAATTTTCGATCTGAGTTGGACAAGCCTAATCGTCGATGGATTCGACATCATTCCCAACCATATCATATCATTGGAGATACTTTATACCGAGTCAGTGTCGATTCAATTCTTTGCCGCTATCTAAAATTCAAAGAGGCTGAGAGAGTGCTCAATGACTGCCACTCCAGGGCATGTGGTGGTCATATGTATGGATAAGAAATATCTCAAAAAATCCTCCGCATTGGTTATTTATGGCCATATATTTCTAAATAATACATCCTTGCCATCCGTAAATGCCATGCTTGCCATATTTATAAGTGGAAGATGTGCACCCCACCTGAATCCTTACACCCAATTATTACTGTCGGCCCATTTTCCAAATTGGGCATTGACTTCATGACGTGTAGCCCTCACTTGGTCGGGGGGCATGATTATATCATTTTTTGTGGACTATTTCACTAAATGGGCTGAGGCAATGCCTACATATGCTGCTGACGGTAAAACTGCGGCTCAATTTCTCTTCAATCATGTTATCACATGATTCAGTGTTCCTCAAGCCATTGTCACTAACCATGAATATAATTTTTTCCATTACATGATGGTTGACTTCTCATTTGGACTTGCTTCACAATAGCTCAACTCCATATTACCCTCAGGCCAACAGCCAAGTTGAAGCAGTAAATAAAGTCTTAGTTACTATGCTTCAGTGTACTATTGGGATGCACAAGTCATATTGACATCTCATGATTTTTTCAGCTCTTTGGGCATACAGAACCTTGGCCAAGATGCTACTAGATTCACTCCATTTCAGTTAGTATATGGCCTTGAAGCAACCTCGCTGATTGAATGTGAAATTCCTTCACTCAAGTTAGTTGTCGAATCACTTTTTAAAAACTCGCCAGAAGAGGAACGTCTCTTGTACTTGGAACGACTTGATGAAACTCGATGCTTCACCGCTTTTTTTACTGAAGCAAAGAAGAAACGGGTCAAAGCCCATTTTGATCAGATAGATTCTCAACGTGCCTTCTCTGAAGGAGACTTGGTCCTTCTCTATGACCAAGCACACGAAAAACTGGGGGTAGGAAAATTCAAACCTATGTGGCATGGGTCGTATATTGTAAAATGTGTTTTATAGAAAGGGGCCTATTAGCTTCTTGATTATGAAGGTAATCCTTTGGATAAACCCTAAAATGTGCTTTATCTAAAGAGATATTATGCATGATTTTCTCATGTATCTACTCTTGTACATTAGTGTGCTTTTCATTTTTGTACATTTTTTCTGTTTGGTGTGTGTTTGCAAGAAGTTTTCCTACTTATCTTGTTTTACTTTATTTATAGATGTCTTTGGCTCCTTATGTCAATGTTGCTGATCGTACCTTCCATAGTACCCAAAATATATCTTCTGTGGCCTGGGTTATCTATGACCCTAATGCTAAGTTAGTAGATCTGCAAGGTATATGTTTAGGTCGTACAACCAATAATATTGTTGAATACAGTGTTGTTATTGAGCTTCTGTCTGAAGTAATCTCTCTCAGCATTAGAGAACTGGTTTTTAACTTGGATTCATAGCTTGTTGTCCTACAACTCAACGGGAAATATTTCCTCAGATACCCTCAAATTTTGAGAATGTATGTGCATGTTCGTTAGTTAGAAAGAAATTTTTATTACATTACATATCATCACATTCCATGACACATGAATACATTAATAGATGCAATGGATAATCATGTTCTAGATAGACATTTGCGGAATTTATAATTATTATAACATGCATAAAACATAAAAAAAAATATATATATATATATATATATATATATATATATTGGTTTGAAAATAGTGTTCAAAAGTACATTTTGTGTGTGTGTTTGGCGCATGATTGTACCAAATCACACCTGCTTAAGAGGAGTGGTTTTTCCCTCTTAATTTTTTGGTCACAGACAAAAAATAAAGGGATTCAAGAAAGTTAGGGAACATGCTAAGACATAAACATACTAAATAGTGAAATAGCAAGCATATTCAAACATAAAAACTAAAATAAAAAAAATAATACAAAAGCTCTAAATAGAGTCAAACAACTTCAACAATAAAAATGGTGGCGCTTACGTCCCCTCTTATTGAGTGCTTGTAGGAATGAAGGATGAAACTTTTACCGACTTGTCAAGGGGCCCTTAGAACTAGGGAGTCCTAAGTCCCGATGAAAGGATGTATTTACTTCGGAGCTACCTTGGGACAAAGTCTCCCTCTCTCTACTTTGGTGGAATGGAGTTGTTGGATGGCCAACAACTGATTCCCCTCTATCTTTGCTCTGGATCACACACTGTTGGATTTCTTGGGGAACTTCTAGCCAACATAACAATGTGTTATCATATTTTTCATCTCTTGGTGGAATTTTATAGGAGAATTCAAACTCTCCTTCCGTCTCTTGGTACATTGATGGATGGTGACCCAAGAGATGAGGGTGATTCCATTCTGTCCACATTTATTCCACTGTGTGCTCCCTTAAGGTCATAAGGAGGCTTGGGAAGTTGTCCTTAGGCAGCCTAAAGTGTGGGATCAACGTCCTGGAGTGTGCCTTGTGGTCCTGGAAAGTGACTTCCGCCACTATGTCGCGCAAAGGTGTAATTATCAAAGAAAAGTGTGCACAAAGGCACACTTTTCTAGTTCCTTCAGTGGCAATTTGATTTTTCTCTTAGACCTTAGAGATTTTTAGATACTTCATATTCTCTAATGTGCCTCAGCCTTGTAAATCCTTTTTCCTGACATTTAATAATGTCATATTTTCTTGTCTTATTTTCCAGTGATAGCATTTTCCCCCTAATGTGTGAGGTCTAGGAAGAACTGTATAGCCAAAATACATTATAGTTTCTTTTCTGTGTACTGTGAGGAGAGAGAGAGAGAATTGTGTGTAGCACAGAGTTCGAGACAGCCTGCATTGGGTCGAAGAGCAACCATGTCCTGTGGGAACCCTGCAAGAAATGGTATAATACAATATATACAAATTTTCTACGAGGCGGGCATGTCCTATGCTCGTGATGCTTTAGATAGCTAAAAAAATCTATTCGACAAATACAGAATCTATCTGTCTCACTAGTATGTAGTGATCTATTGGTTGATGATGATGAATTTTGACGCCCTCATGGGCATTTTTTCTTTGACAATAGGTGTAATTTGGTACATATATGCGTAAAATTGGAATGCCATATAATTGCGCATTGCACACATAGGTGTATTGTTGGGACCTTCCCGTGTAAGCATTGCTGAAAGAGACGCTTATAAAGGCATGAGTCTTTGACGAACTTGATCAAAGTGGAATGGTTGTAAGGTATGATACCATCTTGACATGAAAGCTTGTGTTGTATTCTAATGTCAGGAGGATCGATGACATCTGTGAGTAATGATGTCTCCCATAGTGCCATTCAAGGATGTCCCTTTTCTGGAGAGGGGTGATCCAAGGTACCACTTCCTTTTTGGAAAATAGGTGTTGATGTCAACAAAGAGGAAGCCTCAAACAAACGAGAGAGTCACTGATACAGGGGATCAGGATCCTGGATGTGATGATTTTAACATAGGCATGATGGTGAGGGGTGACTGAAAATTGATGATGTGGATTCAGTGGCCCAAGGTTAGAGTATAAAAAGTAGCTTGGTGGAAGTCATAACTATTTCTGATGAGGAAATCCCTGGAGTCGGTAGGACATCCAGGGTGGGTGTATATTGGTTATGAATGTCATGGTGGCTTATGCATGAGGGTGTGATACTCCGACCAAGGGTGACCAGGGATCGCTACCATGGGATAAAAAATGGATGGGTGGGTGGGGGACATAGTGCACCATTTGCAGTCTTTGTACACTTACCAAAAGAATAAAATAATGGGGTTTGGTTTGTACAAAACATAGATACGGGTTCCCCAAAACATGAAAGTGTTCACTCACTGATGATGTGAGGAAGGTGTTTTTGCTGAGGGTGGGAGGCCCATTGGTTGGTCTCGTGTGTGGGGTTGATGAAGTGGATGGAAAATTTCGTAGATGGGCTATGCTGATGGAGGTATGGTAGGCCAAATGCAAGGCAAGGTAGTGTGCTTTCGATTTGTTTGCAAAACTTGGTCATCCGATAAAGGGGTTTTAGTTTTATATGGTAAAACTTGACCTGATGCATGGTTGGTGAATGGGAATGAGGTGCTTCCTGGAATAAAGTGGCATGGCCATGGCGTCACTATTTTTTGTAATATATGGTCTACTTTGGGTGGCGGGCACCATGGAGGGGAGGCTCTACTGACCAACGAAGATTTTTACCATGTGCAAGGTGGGGTGATGATAAACATGGTCAGGTGTTACAAACCTATGGTTGATTTCATATGGAGAAATGATGTCAGGATATGCAGAGTTTTTCTAGCACTCTATCATGTTGAGAGTAGAATAATACCTTCTCTGGAACTTTCTGTGGATGGAGTGATGTATGTTTTGCACACTATCTACAAAAACAAATACCATAAATGAAAGCATCTTATTTTCAAATATTATTGAAATACATGTGCTTTAAAAAATAAGATGAGAGAGGGTATACCTTTCGGCACTGAAAATTTGTTTTTTCGAAGGTGCAAATGTGTGGCACTACCTTTGGGCGTTATGGATTGCTGATCATAGTGTTATAGGTTACTGTTGCATAGGTAACCTTGGGCCAAATACTCGATCAAACCGTTTGCAGTAATCGACAAGCGTGGTAACTCAAGAGGATGAGGCAACTAGGTTCCCTTGTCCTTGGTAGGTGTATGGTGGCTTGGGGGGGATTTCCGTGATTGGATCTTGCATGAGGGTAAGGCTAGGTCCCTCGTTAGGATGGTAAATTTCCTATGGGTGGAAATTTTTTTTGGTGTAGAGGCACCTTAATGTTTCCATAAGTGGGCATGCCTCTAGTTCATGGTTATGGCCAGTGCAAATGGTGCACGATACCATTGTGCCAACTGAGTAGATTGTGTGGGAATCAACATTATTCTTCATCCCTGAAGTGGACGCTCAGAAGGGATCGGACGTAAAGGAGGAGGTATTCTGCTTCCATTTTCGAGTTTTTGGCTTGGGTATGTCTAATTATTTTTGGGATTATATACTTAATGCTACTCTTGCTGCTCTAAGATTCAGGAGATGCTTGCATTTTATTGTATGATGAAAGTGTGAAAAAATATGGAAATAGTTGTGCATGCTCTTCTTTTAGTTAGAGAGATGTCTCTGTAGGAGAAAGATTCTGTGCAAAAACTGTTTGTGAGGTGCTTCAATTATTTGCACTGATTGATCTGGTGGCCGATCAGGTTGCATAGTCTGCATGTTATCCTAGGTTGAACTTGGGTCATGCTTCGTTGGCACACCTTCCCAATTTTCATCTCATGGTGACTTGGGTATGGGGTAGATCTCCTAGGGGCATTCTACCTTTCATATTGGCTGAGAATATCCTCATGTTTCTTCTCTAATGTGTGTATCATGTCAATTAGAGGACGTACACGTGGGAGATAGGTACAACTTTTTTCATGGTGATTGCCCTGACATACTAGGAAAAAAAACCTATATATGGGGTTCCCGCCCTACTCACTTGATGGCGTGACTAGGTACCAGTGACATAGCACTTCTAAGTCAGGGCAAGTGGAGACCACATGATTGGGTGTTTTACATAACGTACATGTTGGTCTTCTCTACAGAGATTGGTTGGGGGTAACTAAGGGTTCCCTGATTGGCTGCTTTTCATATGATAGAAAGAGTATGGATCTACTCGTCACATCTTATTGAGTTTTCATGTTGTTCATAGATTCAGAGTCAAAGTCATCTTCTTGGGAGAGGCGAACTATTTTCGATCGCATACAAGCTAGCATTTCACAGAATCTAGGGATATAGTGACAATGGCATAAAGGATGATTTCCCCAACATATTTGACATGAATAATGGGTATCTGGGTTATTGAGGGATACTACATGGACCGAATACCATCGCTAAAACATTTCCAAAGCCGAGAAATCGGCGATGAAATGATCTCATTCATCACAAAGTATGTTGAGCTCCAAAAATGTTCTTTTTTCCACCACATTTCACTCCATTTCTTTTATCCATTATTAATCCCAGGCTCAAATGATCAATGAAATTAGTTAAAATTTCTTTAGGAATGAATATCGTGGCTAACTTTCTATGTTTTTATGGTTGTGTCATTGTAGTACCTTTTGAACTGAAACTAGCTACAGAATGCAGACATTCTATAGCTAGTTGAAAATTCTGCAGACTCCTAACAGAATAAGGACAGTCCAGATTCTGTTAGTTAGGAGAATTTCATTTACACTTAGCTGTCCATTTCTCAAGCTCTTCCAAAACATCTTTAATGAATGAATTGGACAAGTTAAGCTCATGTTGTGATTTATTTTCTTGAAGTCATTATCAAGCTTTGTAATTTGCTAGCCATAGTTTAGGCTTTGTTTTTTTTCAGTATTTTCATTTTTCATTTGTCATCCATAATTTAGGCTTCACTCTGTTTTTCAACTAGTAGCTTCCTTCCACCAGCATTTAGTTCTTTCTCTTGTGAACATAAGACCATAAAAAATCCAAAAACATCATAAAAAACTAGACACAACGTAGTGAGAAACAATTACCTAGGCACATATAGTGCACCACACTTCAGCAGTTTACCAACCCTGGTTGACAATTAATGAACTCAATTTAGGAGACTATGTTGAGCACAAACATTTTTGCGCCGTTGCCGGGGAAGTGTAACTAGGGAGCCTTGTTTCTTAACTCCAAAAAACAATTATATGCGTAGAGAGAGAGACTCAAGGGGTAGATTCATAAGAAGCAGCAGCAGAAGCTCGATCCCTAGAACACCACTTGTTTCATCTAGACCAAGAGCCAGTACACCTCCAACTCATACCCATAATCCATCCTTTACTGATCCTAGACTCCCATAGGACTTAAGATCAGATATTCCATTAGAAATACCTCCCATTTCATCCATTGAACCTGCCTTAGAAGAGGATTCAAGGACCTCTGTTAGAGACACAAACTTTTCCACTTCCTCAGAAGAATCAACTATGGCAGAAGAAGGGGGAGGAGGAGTGTTTAATGGAGAACAAACATTATTTGGAGGAGGTAGAGGTCGAGGTAGAGGTAGAGGAGAAGGAGGTAGAGATGTAGAAGGTGAAGGAGGTAGAGGAAGAGGTAGAAGAGAAATGGGAAGCTCTTTTGGGTTTCCTATAGTAGATGAAGAAACCAATACAACCATGAAAAACATTTCACCCTATGTCCTTCCAAACTTCTATGGACTTAAAACTGAAGATCCTAAAACCTTCCTATTTGAATTTTAAGTCCTATGTAGAACTTATGACTACTTACAAGATGCTCAAAAACTTAAACTATTTCCTTCAACATTGAAAGGAGCAGCATTGAAATGGTTTATGAGTTTGATCAACAGTTCTATTAGAACATGGGAAGACATGAAACAAGCATTTCTAGAGAGGTATTTGGATTATTTTATGCCAGTCAATCATAAGGAATAAGTGTTTAAGATGCTACAAAAACAAGATGAAAACTTGGAAGATTTGTTGGAGAGATTTCATTACAACATCAAAAGAGCAAAAATGGAAAATTTAGATCAAGACACCTTAAAATCTCTCTTGTTGAAAACAATTAGGGATGAATGGTTTGATATCCTTAACATGATGGGAAAAGGAGATATATCTCAGCTCACATTACCTGAAATAGCTGATTTATGTATCAACCTTTCAAGAGGGAAATATAAAACTATAAAAGGCCCAAGAGACCCTGCTCTTGCAAGGGTAAGTAAGTCTGCTTCTGGGACAGTAAGTAGGGTAGAGATAGGGCATATTCTTGATGAATTCAAATCTGACATCTTAGGGAGTCTTAGTGAACAAATAGACACCCTTAAGTTACAAAACAAGAAAAAAGTTGAATCTGATGCTTTAGCAATCTTTTGTTCCGGATGTAGAAAGAAGCATGCCTTAAGACATTGTCCTTTGGATGAAAAATTTGTAGATACCTGTGTCATTTAATCAGAAAAACATGAGACCAAGATTTTTCCTTCACTTCTTGGTCTTAAAGTTGTCTTTCAAGAGGAAATTCCTACAAGTTCCATAGAATCTCTCAATTTTGTCTCTAGAAGGCCTTGGCAAGGACCTCAAACACAAGGATTTCATGATCAAATGTATAATCAACCTCCACCAAATTGGAATTCTTGGCAACAACCTTGGCCCCAATTTCAAAATCAATCTCAATCTTGGTCACAAGGGGCACAAAATCCCTATGGAAGATACTCTCAGTGCCTATGGTGTCCATCATCTGCATCACCACCAACTTGTGCTTCCTCAAAAACAAAATCATTCCAAGAACCCCAACATCAAAATCAACCTTTATTCTACCATTTCTCAAAAATCCAAATCGGTTACTTGCTCAGCCATACCAAACCCCAACGATAAGAACCCTCAGAATGCCTGTGATGAGAGGCCAACGGTTTTAACTTGTTAGTTATGTCTAGACAATAGTGATGTTCAACAGGTACGGAAGAAATCACCGAAGGAGAAACCTTCGTAGTTATGAGAAAATAAAGTCTGAAGAAGACTTGCATCTTTCCAGGACCCAACATTGAAAAATCAAAACAAAAAGAACGAATAATTTCAACTCCTATATTAGAACAGCCATCAACATCCACTTCTACACCTCCCTTTCCAGAAAGATTACAAATTGATAGAGGTGTAGAAAAACAAATTATGGTGCCTAATTATGATTTCCTAGATGAGCTAAGAAATGTTTGCATTAAGATTCCATTATTACAAGCCATCAAGGAAATCCCAATTTTAGCAAAGACAATAAAGGAGTTGAGCATGAAGAAAACAAGAAAAAGAATAAGAGAGACAAAGAAAATTCAACTAGCAGGAAAAATAGCAGAAATTATGATGGGTAAGATTGCTATTCCAAAGTATCTAGACCCGGGAAATCCAGTTGTTAAAATTCACATCAATGGAATTGAGATTCAAAACACACTCATTGATTTAGGAGCAGCAATCAGTATCATGAGTAGACAAATCATGGATAAACTGAAACTTCCTAATCTTCTCTTTACACCTACATTATTAAAATTAGCAGACAGATCTGTGACTAAACCTGATGGGGTAATAGAAGACATTCCAGTGTCCCTAGATTCTTGGGAGTATTCTGTGGATTTCATGATCCTAACTCCTAAGAATAATCTAGGAGGACACCCTATTATATTAGGAAGACCTTGGTTAGCTACAGCTGATGCTTTCATTAGTTGTAGATATGGTGATATGTACATCTCAGATGGTAGTTCAACTAAGAAATTCACTTTGTATCCTCCAGCAAGGACAATTATAGATTTAGATGATACTCAATGATAGAGGATGAAGAAGACTTACAACCTCTCTTCACAATTTCAGAAATTAGTGAAGATAGTCAAATTCTGAATACTTTAGAAAACTTTGAATCCTCTTCGGAATACAAACATGAACCATTTAAAGAAGAATCCAACATTGAGTTTTTATCATCAAGACAGATGTCTCTTCATTCTATGGATAAATTTGGCAGCTCTACAAGTGAGATATTTCCAGGCAAAACTTTAAACATAAACAAGAACCTAGAAAATCTCAACAAGAAGAGCTAGTCAAGATCTTACAGAGACATTCTTCTGCATATGCATGGGAGTACACTGATATGAAAGGGATAAGTCCCAAGACTTGCACTCATCACATCTACATAGAGAAGAGTACTTAAACCAATGGACAACCTCAAGAAGGATGAATCCAAATCTTGGGAGTTGGTAAAAGAGAATTGGAAATTGTTGAATGTCAACTCTATACATCAAGCATTTCGGATAGTCGATGGGTTCTCCACTTTGACCAAGTGATTCCAAAGAAATAAAATGGTAAATGGAGAACATGTGTGACTACGAGAATTAAATAAAGCTACTCTTAAAGATCATTTTTCATACCTTTCATAGATCAGAGTATTGAATACGTGGGCGGCAAAAGGTACTTCTCATTTCTAGATGGGTTTAGTGGTTATAATCAAATTCAAGTAGCACTTGAGGACAGGAACAAGAAGCTCTGTTGCTGTCCTTGGGGTACTTAACTTCACCGAAGTCAACATAATTTGGATTATGCAATACTTACAACATTCAAGAAGCGGTATTAAGTACACTGGATCTAATACATGATTGTGTAGAAGTATATATGGATGATTTCACAGTTTATGGAAACGCATTTGAAGAGGATTTAGCAAACTTGGAAAAAGTTTTAAAGAGATGTCAAGAAGCAAATCTTTCACTTAGTCATGAGAAATGTTTCATGATTTTTACTGAAGGTATTGTTTTGGGGCATCATATTTCAGGGGATGGGATTAGAGTTGATGAGTCAAAAGTTGAAGTCATCTTTAACTTATCTATTCCAAGTTGTCAAAAAGATGTTAGGAGTTTCTAGTATTTACAGGATATTATCGAAGGTTTATAGAAAACTTTACCAAGATAGCATCTCCACTCTTTAAATTGCTTACCAAAGACTGTGAATTCAAATGGAATTCTGATTGCCAGTTAGCCTTTGAGACCCTAAAAACAAAAATTTCTGAAGCACATATTTTAAGGGGACCTAACTGGAAGTTACCTTTTCACATTTCAACAGATGCCTCAGATACAGCTCTAGGAGCAGTATTGGGACAAAAAGACCTAATTCCTTATGCCATCTACTATACCAGTAAAAATTTGACTCCTGCAGAGTTAAACTATATTGTAACTGAAAAAGAGTTTTTAGCTGTTGTTCATGCCATAAAAAAATTTAGACACTATATAACAGGCTATGAAACTTTTGTTCACACAGATCATTATGAAATTAGATACTTAATGAACAAATCAATTACTAATGGTAGAGTTATAAGATGGTTATTGCTTTTACAAGAATTCAACATTACCATTCTAGATAGGCCTGGAAAACAAAACACGGTAGCTGATTTCCTATATAGACTCCAAAACATCAAAGATGACACTCCAGTTGAAGATCAATTTCCTAATGAATATCTTTTTGCAATTTCTACTCAGACTCCTTGGTTTGCTGACATTGCTAATTATTTTGTTTCAAGAAAATTTCCTTCAATAATGAATGCAAGAGATAAAAGAAAAATCATTTATGACAGTGCAAAATATTCATGGGTTGCTAATGATTTGTACAAGACAGGTCCAGATTTGATCATTAGGAGATGTGGTCGGGAAGATGAGATGCCTAAGATTCTCAAAGCATGTCATGATGAACCTTTTGGCAGACACTTTGCTGATAAGAGGACAGCCTATAAGATCCTTCAATTAGGATATTATTGTCCATCCTTATTTAAATATGCTAAAGAGTATGTCAAAAGGTGTGACACTTTCCAAAGGGTAGGGAAACCTTCTCCTTCAGGTGAGATGCCATTACAACCTCAGGTACATATTGAACCTTTTGAAAAATGGGCTTTGGATTTTGTAGGACCTATTAGTCCTCCATCAATACAAAAGAGATATATATTAGTTTGCACTGATTATGTTACCAAATGGGTAGAGCCCAAGCCATTACTTTTTGCTAATGAAGCATCTGTAGTTAATTTTATTTTTGAGGAAATTTTTACTTGTTTTGGTGTCCGAAGGGAAATTGTTACAGATCAAGGAGCTCAATTCACATTGAGGCTAGTGGAACAAATGATGGAGAGGTACAAAATCAGGCATAGAAAATCTACTCCTTATCATCCACAAGCAAATGGTCAAGTGGAATCTACTAATAAGGTTATTCAAGGGATCTTAACAAAGACTGTCCATTTACATAGAAAAGATTGGGTAGATAGGCTTCCTGAAGCCTTGTGGGCCTATAGAACTACATGGAGAAGCACAAAAAACCATACTCCTTATGAACTTGTTTATGGAAAGAAAATTTTGTTTCCCATAGAGTTCTAGATTCAAACTTTCAAAATGGCAGTTCAGCTAGGACTAGATCTATCAGAGGCACAAAAGCATAGACTGGAGCAGATTAATGAATTGGATGAGATCAGACAAGATGCAGTTCAGAAAACAAGTCTAGTCCAACAGCAAAGGATTAGATGGCATGACAAGTACATCAAAGAGAAGAAGTTCAAAGAAGGTGACTAGGCTCTCTTGTTTGATTCAAAATTCAAGGATTTTCAAGGTAAATTTCAAACACATTGGCTTGGGCCATATGAAGTTGTTAAATTTTTTGACAATGGAGTAGTAAAAATCAGGACAATAGATGAAGAAGAGGTTACTTTTCTTGTGAATGGTCATAGATTGAAGCTATATCACAAACCACTCTCAAGGGAAGAATTTATTACAAAGTTCCAGGAAAACAATGATGTGAAGTTAATGAAGAAGAATCTTTCTTCTTCATCAACTTAATTGAATTTTCTGAAGTCATTTTATTAAAAATAAATAAATAAATAAATAAAATAAAATAATAATAATAATAATAATAAAGTATAAACATGAAAACCAATCAATGATCGGCATGTTTATACAGAAAAGATAGGGTGAAAAGAAGAATCTTTCTGACACTCTAACTTTTCCATTTTGTTTCTGCAAGCAGCTATTACAAAATCATAAGTTCAGATCCATTTCACTTATGATCCATCTCATTCATTCATTCATACTTTACTTCATTCCATATTTCATTCATCTCATTCCATACTTCATCCACCTCATTTCCATTCCAGAATTTAAAATTTGATGTTTTTCTGCAATTGAATAATACACAGTAGAAAATTGCAGGGTACTTTTCCACTCCATTTCATAAATTGTAATCCATCCCACTCCATCATTCACTTCATACATATCCCATTATACCATATTTCATCATCCATATTCATTCATTCCATACAACATTCCATTTACATTCCAAACCACTCCATTCCATGATTCAAGTTCTCTACAGGTACATTCTGCAATCAAACAGACATTCTGCAGCTAATCAGACTTTCTGCATCCAGACAGATATTCTGCAGCTACAGAACCTGAAGACACTGACCAGCAATTATTTGATTTGCAACAAAATGATCCTGCACATCCATGAACAAGTCAAGATCAAGAAGGTTATGAAGACTAAAAAAAACTAATGATTTTCAGGGAAAACAAAGCAAATGAAGATCACAAGAAAATCAAAGCAAAGGCAAAGGTATGAAGTAATTATAATGCCACATCATGAAAAAATTTAGTATAGTTTAGCTATGAATAATTCGAAAAGTTGTTTTGATTAATTTTATTGATCATGCCGAATAAACCTTCTGCAAAACTTTGGATAAAAATCCTTCTATTTCACCATTCCAAAACCCATATCCGATCATCATTTTAAAAAAAATCTCTAAATGGTTAAAATGCTGAAGTGATTGGATTAATCACATTACTAAGCATTTAATGATGATTTTTGAAATATCTCCGCGGTCTTTTCACTCATTTATTCGTTTTCTTCACCTCACCTCATTAATTCATTCCGTAACCATTCCTTATTACTCCTTTCTGCAACCGACTCTTAACCATTTCATTCTGTAGAATAGAGTTATCTCTGTAACAATCGTTGTCACCATGAAACAGAGGAAACATTTGGGAAGAAAAAACAACTTGTTAACAGCCATTCTCACCGTGAGCAGAAGGCTGGTGAATTCAAGATTGAAGAAGAGTTATGGGCCTCATCGTGAGAACAGAACCAGTTGGCACTAAATATTTAGAAGGATATCCCCAAATTCGAGAAATGTTGCAACAAGCAGGATGGCTGCAATTCCTTGAAAAATTTAGTGGCTCCCACAAAGAGGTTACTAAAACGTTTGCAAGGTCATTCAAAGGAGCTAAGGTTGAAGTTGGAGATATTAAATTCACTATCACAGAGGCTTTTATTGCAGAAGCAACGAGATTTCTTAGACAAGGATAAAAGTGGTTTAAGAACAGAGAATTCCATAACGAATCATGGAAGCAGATACTCAAGTCACCAGGTATGGATGTCACTGTGTTTAAAAAGGGTATCCCTAGTTCTGCATTAAAGAACAAATGGAGAAACATGTTGCTTATCCTACAAAAATTCATCACTTGTGAAGGTAGATATGGTACTTTCTATGTTTACCATATTAGGTTGATAATGCATTTCCTAGAAGAAGAGCTTAATTTTCCCTATTTCTTGCTTCAAAGTTTTTAAAAAATGGCTTCAAGTGACCAAAAGAGAATTCAATTTCTGGAGAGAACTTTATACCACCATGGGTTAGTCAAGATTTTGATTGAGCATCATTTGAGCAAAATAGGGGATAATTGGGATAAATTCTTGGTGAGAAATAACTTTGAGGAACCAAAAGAGCCTTCACCTAAACATCAACCTACAAAAAGAAGTAGAAGATGGAAATCCTCCAAAACTGAAACTGATAAAACAATACAAGAAAGTAGTGAAGAAATGATCTCTGAAAAATTAGTTCAGATTAAGAAGCAGCTTAAGGAAAAGAGAATCATAAGAAGAGTTGCCAAAGAAAAAGGAGAAGGGCCATCTCAACCGAGGAGGAGCCACAAACTGAGGGGCATACTAAAGAAAACAAAAGTTAAACAAAATGGGGTTATAAACATAGAAGACGAAGAAATGCCTACTGAGGAGAATTTTGATGAGGAAGTTCCAGAAATTGATCCTGAACAGCAAGAAATTTACAACTATGTTGAAACATTGGAGAGGAAAGCTTCAGAGAGTAGAGATAGAACCCCTAGTCCTCCACTTTCCGAAATAGATGTGTTAAGAAGAGATAGGTACGAGCTGGAAGTAGTTAATAGACATATCAAGACTGAGAATGATATTCTGAAGGAACAAGTTAAACTAAAAACCAATATGAACTCAACCCTGTCTCTAAAAATGGAGAAAGTGGAAAAGGCTAATGAAAAGTTGAAAAAGAGGAACAAGAAGTTAATTAGGGCACTTGCCAATTTAAGGTTCATGTTAGTCATCAGGAAGCCCAGAAGGCCTTTAACTACCAGACAAAGCAGAAGAAGAGGATTGGATGTTCTTGCAGAGGCCTCTGAGTTCATGGAATAGTTGCATGAGGACATGCAAGAATCTAGAAGTGGGGGTATGTTGAGCTCCAAAAATGTTCTTTCTTCCACCACATTTCACTCCATTTATTTTATCTATTATTAATCCCAGGATCAAATGATCAATGAAATTAGTTAAAATTTATTTAAGAATGAATATCGTGGCTAACTTACTATGTCTTTATGGTTGTGTCATTGTAGTACCTTTTGAACTGAAACTAGCTACAGAATGCAGACATTCTGTAGCTAGTTGCCGATTCTGCAGCCAGCTTCATGTTTATACAGGTTCCAGATGTCATATTGGAGAAAAGCACACATGGGTGTATTCCACGTCATTTCCTCATCGTTTTTTTCCCTCCATGGAGATTGAACGGAATTCCGTACGTGGTTAAGCACGTGGAAACCCAAACTAGGAGGTAGACTCCTAACAGAATAAGGACAGTCCAGATTCTGTTACGTGATCATGATCAGAGTCCTAGTTTAGTTTCTATTAGGAAAGACAATAATCCTCGTATTATCTCAAGTTCTATTATGTATATTTGCTATAAATATGCTCGGGAAACCGAGAGACAAAGGTTAGATTTTTGTTAGATTTTATGGTTGACTGCCAGATCTTTGAAGTCCGTGAATACTCTGTTTTGAGGTGATTCCTCTTTAATGAAAGAAGCAGTATTTCCTTGAACGCGTTTAGTTAATTTTGAGCTAGATTCCGTGCTACTCTGGTGGTAGAGGGCCCCTGCCTCCTGAGCGGCCTTGTTTATACAGTAGATAAGTGTTTTAATATCGCTTTTATTTCTATTTTAAGTAGATTTCTGAAGCTTATGTTCATATTTGTTTATATTTACTATCGTAGTCAAACTTACTCTAATCAACTCTTCCAAAATATCATTATGAAGAATGAGGCACAACTGTGATAGTGTAGGTTTTAGTTGCATTTACTTTCGTTAGTTATCACAGTTAAAACTTACTCTAATAAACTTTTCCAAAATATCATTATGATGAATAAGGCATAACTATGGTATTGTAGGTTTTAATTGCTAGTTTACACCAAGTGGCATAGCCAATATTGCTCTTACAAATCTCTTCCAAAATATCATAACAATGAGTAAGAAGTAGCTGTGGTGTCTTGGATTTTAGTTGTACTTTCTTTCAGTCTTGTGTTTACGTTCAATTTCTTTGAATGATACAACCATACTCGTTCTCACAGACTCTTCCAAAACATCATTCATACTGAACGGGATGGACTTTAGAATTCCTTAGGTTAGTTGCATTTTAACTTAATGATAGCACTCCGGAGCTAGAATGCATGTGGTTCAATTCTGTCATTTCATTTTCAGTTTGATAATGGCTTTTAATTTAACATTGTTCACTGTAGACTAGTAGTACCCTAGTTTAGTCTTAACTTAGCTCACTGTGTTAACATTCCAATGCAGTTGCCATCCATTGCATTTCAAATTGTATTAGTTGTTAAATTTAAACACCATGGTCTTCATTATTTACAAAACTTCTTTTGTTCCAAACTCATATTAATACATAATTATCTGGACAGAAGGTAGTATCAGTCTAAGGCCTGGAGTATTTTTGCAACCTTTTGACCATTTCACAAACAAGCCTTTTCTCAAATACCATTCTAAAAATAAATCTATAACTTTTGAGTGAGGCCTAGTGGTGCTAGATTGAGTTGCAGAACAGAGTTAGAAGTTAGTTTAGAATAGAAATCTTATGCTGCTACAAATGTTCTTTTCCAAATATATTTTAATAGACCTTTAATCATGGATGAGATGTTGTAACATTGTAAGTTGATTGTTTGATTGTTTAGTTAGGAGAATTTCATTTACACTTAGCTGTCCATTTCTCAAGCTCTTCCAAAACATCTTTAATGAATGAATTGGACAAGTTAAGCTCATGTTGTGATTTATTTTCTTGAAGTCATTATCAAGCTTTGTAATTTGCTAGCCATAGTTTAGGCTTTGTTTTGTTTTAGTATTTGCATTTGTCATTTGTCATCCATAATTTAGGCTTCACTCTGTTTTTCAACCAGTAACTTCCTTCCACCAGCATTTAGTTCTTTCCCTTGTGAACATAAAACCATAAAAAATCCAAAAACATCATAAAACACTAGACACGACGTAGTGAGAAACAATTACCTAGGCACATATAGTGCACCACACTTCAGCAGTTTACCAACCCTGGTTGACAATTAATGAACTCAATTTAGGAGACTAGGTTGAGCACAAACAAAGTATACAATGTTCACTAGGGAGAGGGGGAATGGATGGGAGTCTCTCTGGCAACTGTCGTTCTTCCTACAGGTATATAATGACGTGGGGTTCATCTCCAAATGATTGGGTGGAGGGATCCTCTTGATAGGACTTCTCAATGGCATGTAAGGCATCCCTATATTGCGGGATCTCTGGGCAATGATGGGTATAGTGTCCATAATTGCTGCAAATAGTTCATACATGATTTGTACGCAATTCTTTGCCTTGAATTTTGGTGACAAGTTCCTTTTTACAGGAGCTTGTTGCTGCAATGTCTATCACAGAGCTAAGGAGAGATTTTAATTCATCCAGCTCTAGGTAGATGTGGGTATGGTGGCCTACTACGTCACATATGGCATAGCATGGTGATTCCCATGGTGTGGTGGGATTCTCCACCTTCTTTCCTCTTCTCTATTTTTTCTTCATCGTAACCATCAACTTTGCGATGGGAATTTCCTTTGAATGGATTTTTTTGACAGTCTCCTGAATAGCTAGGGCCTGCTCAGGATTAAGGGGGATTAACCCTATAGAGGTGATGTGTGTGACTCCCATTGGAGTAGATGAGACTAGGTAAAAAAATGGTATTGCAAATGATCATTTTGGTAGGACCATCATGGCCATGACTTGTTGCGACACAAAACCAGCTGGGGGGAAGAGAAAAGGAGTTTTGGAGGTGATGTAGGCTAGAGAGGTTGCCGTTGTAATATTCTCAATTTTTCACATGACGTTTGGAATGTTAGAGTTCTTAATTTTCTTAATGAATTAAGTAAAAAAAATGGTGGAGGGACCCATAATCCTCAATATGAATAAATATCCACTTTTTATGTGCGAATGTGGATTAATTAAGCCTATATATACATAAAGGGGGTAGTGGAGCAACTAGTAACATGAATGGATTGGAGATCATGTCTCATCAATGAGATAGATCATGGAGGTTGAAGCAGTCAACTGAGATCATGGAAGGCATCTAATGAAATATCATAGAGAATTCATGATGAAGTGATGGCGGAAGTGGTGCAATTAGTGCACACATGATGGAGAGGGTGCACATTGCATCTAGACATGATTAAGGACTTGGAGAGACAGCGCAATCAAACATGGAGGATTATGTCCACATGCACAGTGTATTTTAGAGGTTGGCCAAGGCATGGGAAGGCTCATAAACTATATAAAGGAGATGATGGAAACACTGAAAGGAGGCTATTGATTATAGATGTTGAGATCTATTTAGATATGGAATTTTCACGTGACATTCCATGCTTTCTTTGGTTGTTTATCTAATATTGCAAGTGTTGTTTATCACAGGGTGTTCCTAGTCAGGAATCCATCCTCTTTCATTGAGTAGCTCTTGGAAGAGGGTTTTACTTCATTTTACATTAGGCATTGGTGCCACTTATGTTTTCCATAATCTACAGAACATCTACCTTCAGGAATTACGCAATTTCTGAAGATCAGTTTGGAGGTGGAGGTCGTCTTCAGTATTTTAGCTGGAGAACCGGTGTAGGATTATTCCTATCACCTTCGTCTTGAATATCAACATTCCCAGGACTTCATTTCAGATCTGGCATTAGGCAGAACATTATTGGCCTCCTATCAGAAGCAATCCCATCAAATATTGTGCAGTCCATCATGTTAGGTCCCCGTAATTTGTCAGATTGGCAAGACCAAATGTACAAGGGTAACATCAAACCAGTCTTTGAAGTGCTCGAACCTAACCTTCTTGGACTCAAAGAGGGCTCTCTATATGTTTGTGTAAAGGATGTAACTTGTATCATTTTAGGGTTTTTATCTTAGGCTAGTTATAAGGATTAGGGTTTGTTTATTTGTTTGTTTGGTTGGGTAGTTTGTCAAGAAGAAAAGATAGAGTAGGAGAGGTTTAGACCATTGGGTTATGAAATTTGTAAAAGGTCTCGAAAAGTACAACAATAGGTCAAGGATGCTTCAAAGGGCAAGTATAACAAAGCCAAATGAATCTTCACGGCTTATGTGAGTGAAGTGAACATTAAATTGTGAAAAAAGTAGGTGCAAAGGGTAGCTAAGAATCCTTTGACAAATACTACAACAAGAAGGGTCTTTAAGATCACTATGCATAAATAAATAACCAAAGACAGGACATACCAATAACTTCTTTGACCAAACCCTAGCAAGTAAACATTAAGACAACAATCTAGTGAACCATATAGAGCAAGAAACATGTAAGTCCTCTAATGATTTCACCTTTAGTAAAAGAGAACATTTAAGATAACATGTAGTGAAGATAAAAGAGTAGGGAACTCCTAATTTCCTGAATTAAACTACAAATAACTTCAAAGCAACCATTCAAGATGGAAAAAAGGGCAGGGAAAACCATAAACCTCTTCATTCAAACCCTAACTAGCAATATTTTGAAGAAAATACCTCAAAAATGATGTTTAAGTGATACCAAAGGGAAGTGCTAACCATAACTACTTTGGCACTAACTCCATTAAATCATTCTTGAGATAAAAAAACTGGGTGGGATTAGAGAGAAACTAAGAATTCTCTAAATTGACCTAGCAGAGGAAAACATGAAAGAAAAAGAAGCAGACAAACCTAAGGTGCTTTTGACAGCATATCTTAAGCAAAAATTTCTATCTTATTACAAGAGAAAGATGAAACAAAATGTAAAACATAAGATGAGAACTACAAAATGAGAAATACATCACCATTATCCATGTTCATGAATCTTGCAAATGAGCTTGTCTTATTGATATTCAGTCCAAAACCTTCACAATCCTCCAAAGCCAAAAACTCCCCACAACTCAAATTCTATGAGGTTTTTCTCCAAAGCAACCAACATGTACAATGAGGCCTAAATGTTGTATTTAACAATAAATGAGGACCAAAACCCTAACTAGGGTTTCCAAAATGTCATAAATACATCATAAATGCAAAATTTGTCCATTAAGACCATGCAAGGCCCAAGGCACAAAATATCTAATGAAATAAATGAAAAATAACTCCTTACACCTAACTTTGCAGTGATTTTCCCAAAAAACCAAAAAATATTTATTTTCAATAAATTTGTGTCTTTTGTTGACTTTGCAGGGAAGGGTGCAGCAGTGAGGTCCAAGGGTGCAGCGCCTGCACCAGAAAAATAGGTCACCTTGTAGCTAAGTTTTGAAGGCCTTCCGAGTGTCAGAATGAGCTCCGTGATAGCTCGTTGTAAATCTTGTCAAGTCTAATTTACAAAAATTCCATTGGTTTTATTATTGGAATTAGTTTACCTGATAAAAAACTAAATCTACCAAGACTGCTAAGGGCACAACGCCAGCTTTGAAAATTGGGCATAATGGTGAATTTTTGCATGTTTTTCACCCATTTGGAGGACCAAACTTGCCCCAAATGATCTGAAATTTGGTGTGTGTGATGTAATTGGAAATATGAACCCAAAAATACAAGCCACTCCTCAATAAAGTGCCCCAAAAAAGAGCGCAATGCCAGTGGTGTTGTGCCCTTGGTGTGCAAACGCGCAACACCAAGTGCTGAGTGCGCAGTGCCAGTTTATGAGGGCATAACACATTGTTTCAGAGGGCATTTGGAGGCCTTCACAGTGTCCAAATTGGGCCGATGATAAATTTTTGGAATGATTATTCTATATACTATCCAAATATACGTTTTTTTTGCTGATTGTAGTTTATGTGATCTAACAAAAGTTGATTCTCCCAATGCCGGTCAAAATGTCATGAATGTTGGTGAAAAAATGAAAATTGCTGGTGCAAGAAATTTTTTGAGGCCTTCCTCAACTCCAAATTGAGCTCATGATATCTTTTTGGAAATATCTTGTAGTATAGTTGTCATTTGACTCATCAAGAAAGTCATTTGGACACTCTAGCAATGAGAAAACTTGATTTTCCCAAGGTTACTCTAGAAGTGCAACAAACCTTTTCTAGCACCATGATACCTATATAAAATATGAAGGAGGTTTTTCTTATTGGACCCATGATGGAAAAAATCCTCTCTCACTTTTGTCAAATTCACCTTTCTTTGTTTGGAAATACAATTGGAAGCGAAACTAGCCCTATGAGTGACAAATGGATTGACTCTTGGAATGAATTCTTGGAAAATGATGGAGGCATGATAAGTTTATTTTGACAAATTAGGGTTATTACACATACTATCATCTTCAAATTCTTGTGTAACTTCCACCATTAAACTTAACTCATATTTTCCACCTTGTCTGGCAGTTTGCTAGAGTTATGAAATTTGTTTTTTTCTTTTGATCCTGGAGACTTTGACATGTTCATTTTTGGCATAGTAGCAGCCTTAAAAACCTCCTTTACTTCCACCTTGGAGCTTAACCTAATATTTTTCTCATTTAGACATGGCAAGCTCATAAAACACCTTTGGGAGGATTCTTCATAGTAGAACCTTCAAAAACCCTCTTTTGCCTGCACCATGGAGTTATGTTCATCATTTCATCATTTAGGCAAGATAAACTCATTTTGACAAGTTTGGGATGTGATCACACAATGACATCTTCTGAATCTTTTCTCTTCTTACACCATAGGGTTTAAAATTATTATTTTACCTTATTTGGCAATTTTCCCAAAACCTAGGTATTAGGAGTGCTTTAAGACAATTATCAGTGTTGTCTTCTAAGTTATCTATAGCCCTTTCAAGTTCATTCATTTCTATCCAGTTCACCTCACATTTTTCCCTTTTCATCAATAATTTATGAAAAAAAAATCTTCATGCTTGGTTTTCTTAGTATGCCTCCTTCATGTGATTTGCCGCAATTGGTCAGTGTTATGACATTTAAGTGGGCCATTCAGCTCAAAATCCTAGTTCTCTTTTCAAGACCAAATTGTTTCCCTTTCATCACTTGCAGTTTATGATTTCATAAGACAAAATTCTTTGGAAACTTTCTAGCAAAGGAAAAGTAGTGCGTTAAACACCTAATGATGACCTTTAACCATGTACAAACCCTAATTGACCTAGTGGGAGGATCCTTTGACCTGATCTTTGACTAAAAATTGGCTTGGATTCTTTAAGTGTAAAAACATAGTAGTGACAAAGTGGTGTATTTGAAGATCCAAAATCCAATGTACTTGATTTATCTAAAGAGCATACAGAGATAGTTTTGAGACCATCAATGCTTGAGGAACCTGGTGAACATGGGAAGGAATAAGAAAATTGGTAACCCTAGAAGGAAAGAGGAGGGATGGGTAAGGGAAAAACAGAGTAATGGGGTCATAAGTGGGAAAAAAGGATGGATATGGGTGGCACAATCCCATAAGGAGTCCTTTAGGAGTGGCAGGGGGGCCATGGAATGGAAAAATGGTAGAATAGTGAAAAATTTTCCATAAGGATAATGAACGCAGTAAGATTTCTAAAACTCACAATATTCAAGGAATTTTGTTTTTAGAAATCTATAACCAATATTCAGTCATCTACAGATGGTAAAAATTACTGATGACTAACACATCATTGCAGATCCAAAGGAGGAAGGAAGTTACTAGTATTTCAGCTAGTAATCATGTGAGGGATCATCCCCTCACCTTTCCATCCCTATTTCCATCAGCCTGGATTCTATTGCAACATATTTCATTAGGAATAGGGCCTCTCCCTTTTGTACATCACAGTTTCTGTAGTAGTTTCATATTCAGTTGCTGCAACTTGAAGGAGGAAGAAGAGGAGACAAGATCTCAAGCTCCTAGCTTGTAGATATGAATGAGGGATTAGCCCTCAAAGCTCAGATATGTTTGTAGAACATATTTTAGTCATATTTGGATCATATCTAGCTTCAGATCTGTATAACCCAGTAGTCAAAGGATCAAAACCTAGGAGGGTGATTTTCCAAAGTTGTAGATCTAGAAAATCCTTTCTGGGGTATCTTGGGTTCCCATCACATTGGCCAGATCTTAAATCTTGGCATCATCAGAGCTCCTGAGCTCCCTGGATTTGAATTTCCTTTTGTAACAGTTCATGTATATCAACAACAAAAGGGACAGTGCAATATTTCTTCATGTAAGCTCACCAGTTACGCAGTGCTAGTTGTAGCATGTTTGCAGGGTGATTCTAGGCCATCTCTTTGGCTAGATCCACTCATATTTTGTACATTATGTAATTGAATCTTCTCCATATAATAAAATGGCTTAGATATTCTGTCTATATCTGTGTTGATCATAAACTTACATATAAATTTTCTGTGTTAGAAATATCATGTTTGTGTAACAATGCATTATTCCATTTTTGGATATTACAATCATGACCAAGGACTCTGTGTCATTACTTCTCGTCTCCATGTCTTGATTAGATTTGGTGCTTGATGAGGAAATCATGCACATTGGGGCCTCTATGACAGTCATTGATGACTCAGGAATAATAGGGGGGTCTCCTAGGAATGACCCTAGAATGGATGACGGTTTGAACTGTTCGGGGCCATATTCTTGGTATCGTGTAAGCATCTCGATGGATGTGTCTACGTAGGGTAGAATAACATTGATATTTGTTAGGGATCACTTTTCGCTGTGTGTCAACTGGTTGAAAGTAAGGATGCGGTCCTCATGGGGGAACATCATAGTTCGAAATACGAAGGAGGCTATGGCTGATATGGCGTACATATAACTCCGGCCAAGTAGTATATTGTAATTCAGTTGGGCATCCAAGACTTCAATGTCTGTAAGGACCGTCTTGCTGGGTAAGTAGACCAGAACGTTTCGGTAGAGGCCGATGGGAGTAGAAGGGAATCCATCATATGTGCTAAGCATGATGTCTGATGGCTTTAGTTCGGGATTCTGTAATTTCTAGTAGACGTTCATTAACATGATGCATGTGGATGCACACTCGTCAATTATACATTGGTGGATGGTGATGTTTTGAACTGACACCAATATCTGAAAGGCGACCATCGAGGGAAACCTAGGGGTGGCTTTATCTAATTCAAAAGCCATCAGGCATGAATCGATAAGGTCAATGGCACCTAATGTGGAAATTAAGGTGTTGGAATGGGGTCTCCTAACAAGCAGCGAAACTGGTCCATTTTGATTACTTTTTTATTATATTTAATATAGTGCAGGGGTTTTGTGGTGGTTCAAAGCCCCAAACGCATTGTAATGGGTCTAAGTGTAAAATAGGGGTCCAAAAACTATGGGCTACAAACCATAGGAAAGTCGGAGCTAGATTGTTATAAATAGACATGTATTTTGTATCGAAAAGGATAGGAAAGGGATGAGATATTGATGCGATCTTTTGCTTAAGCTGTTTGAGTTTTGGGGAATGAACTCCTACTAGCTATGTGCGCGAAGATCCTAGTCCAGCTGTGTGTGGACCCTACTGCTGTGTGTGTAGGTTGGGAAGCTAATTGTAAGGAAAGATGATGAATGAATGAATGCAAAGAATTATTAGAGATCTTAATCTGTGAGTTCTGTTATGTGAATTTCTGATAATTTATGTGTTATGTATTTTCTATCTTTAAGCTTTGAAAGATCTATGTACTGTGCTCTTGGATCTAGATCTGTTATGTTCTATTTATGTACTGCTGTGTTGATGATATAATAAGCCTATAACTATATATCTAGTGCACGTGGACGCGAATAGGAACATAATTAACCCTGCGCAGAAAAAGGTAATCTAGGAATTACAGAAACAGGACGCATCCCTGCTTACCTTACCCATCCTTTCTGAGGGTGTGGAAACTTGGTTCCAGCACCCACTCATACTACTTTGGATGAGACTATGACCTGCGAAATCATGTCACTACCGAAAGGGCCAGTAGTATAGGGGTTTGTTGGTAAACCTTGCACACTGAACCTAGGTCAAGACCCCTCAAGCCAATAAATGGTTCCGTTGTCGGGACCAGAAGAAGTCTGAGAGAGGAATCGAGTAATGACACGAGAATACTGGAAGCCTGAAAGAAAAGAGATCGAGGACTTGTTTGATAAAAAGATGCAGGAATTTTCCATAACAGAAAATTGCAGTGAAAAGTTAACGGCGGAGAGGTGGAAAAATAGGTACGTCCTTACTGAATGCTACGAAATATTCTTTGTGACTTTTGCGATTGAACTCCAACAGTGGCTGGCTAGACTGGTGGAATTCTAGAAGTGATGGAAGGATGATCGGGTCACTCTGTGGACCCCAGAGTTGCTCGAACAGCTTGAGAAAACTAATAATACTATCACACACATGGTGGATCACTAGGTGGATAGTGTGCTAGGAGGATTTGTACCGGAAATTTCCATTGATCAGTTCGTATCGTAATCTGAAGCTGAACGACGATTTTTTAAAGGATTCCAAGGCAAATTCCTAAGGAAATTACCATTTTTGATCAAGAGATTACTGTGTGAAAAGAGAATTATGTGTAGTCATACTGACTGAATGACCTCGGATCTAGACGAGAGCGCAACCTGCAGTGGTAAATACTATCGAACCAACCTTGACATAGGGAGATCCACCTACAATCCATTGCAGGAACCAACTATGCAAGATCCCCCGGCTGCATCGCCACCTTGGACGCGCAAAGGTAAGAATTCGCCTGTACCGCCACCCACCCTAGACAGTGATATGGAGGTTCATTTAAAACTACCTACCTTCAAGGGGGTAGGAGACGAGGATATGGACCGGTTTTGGTTTGTGGTAGACTCTGTCTAGATTGTGTAGAATGTGGCAAGTGACACGATCAAGAGGGTGTAGTTGTCTTTAGCATTCGAAGACAGAGCTTTGGACTAGTATATGCAATACGTTGCCTAGAATGGGACCGTGGACAGAGGCGATCCCTACTAGCCCAGATCGGGTCTAGCAAAAATCGTATCATGCTAAGATGCAAGTTCCTAATTGTAATAGACAAAATTGCGACAAAGGCCTACCTCAAGTCCAACGTTGTTGTTCGCAGAGAAGATAGCACTCCCATTTCCTTGATCCAACAGATCACAATTCTCCCGCTTAGCGCGATCGAACACCTACACATACAAGAAACACGACGAACACATAAGTGTAAAACCCAATATATGCAATTATGTATCAGTCAAATAATATACAACCCATAATCACAAAGTATGAACATACGAGTGGAACCATAACCAAAGTCGCTTATCATTAATCAATACAAATAAAGATACAACCTGCACTCTGACGTTGGATCTTCCTTCAGCAGGTCGACAGCGGAGTACATCTCGATAAAGCTCGTCAGGAATGGGACAAGCCTCTCTCTTCGATTGTCTTGACAATAATCTCCTTGCTATTTATTTGGCTCTATGAGGACTATCAAGGATCTTTCAGCATTCTCTAGGCTATTGAGGGCTCTTGAAGGCTAGCTTGCAAAAGGAAAATGGAAAGCTTATATAGATGGTGGAAGGGGAGTTGGGATCCCTATAATCATGGGATTGGCCCTATCCTCAAGGAAGCTTCCATGAGAGGTGGAAAACCACTTCCTCTACATGGAGATCCGGAGCCAAAACTCCCAACTCAATTTAGAGACTAGTTCAGGAATTCGTTGGAGTCAATCTTCTGCCATTTATTTTTAAAAAAAACTCCTTAATAAGCCTAGCGTAGGTAGAACATTGGGACAATGTGCCAGCTGACGTGCCCTCTTTGGAGGGTTTCCCCATTGGCGTGAGGGCTGAACTGGCTAGTCGCGCCAAGGCCAAAAAGGCTATTTTTAGGGTTTTTCACAAGGAATTGTATTCAAGGGAATGAATTTCCTTGTCTAGGGGGATGGCATGAAAGTGGTTTTAGGTCATGTCACTACTCACAGGTCACAGAATAATCACTCCAATGTGTGAGACGGGGGATTGCAGGGATGGCGACAAACTACTGTGTAATAGATGCCCCCTAAGGCATGAGGCCCGAGAGAGATAGGGGTGAAATTATTTACGAGAACGTGTCCAACTGAAAACACTGTCGTTGGAAAACCTGCGTAGACAAGTACAACTGATATCTCAAATACATTATATATGTGGTATGGGTGCAGCCATCCATAATAGAGCATACAATAATGAAGATCCGAGGCATGGACGCAGCCATCTAGTAAGGATCGATAAATAGACTCAGGTATGGTCGCAGCCTTCCAATGAAGGAGTCATGTAACCAATCATAATAATCCACAAAATTGGATACCGGATTCTAACAGAAAAAATCTAGGGTCTTGCGCTCCATCTCGACCCGAAAAAAGTATAAGTTCAAGCATGCAAATAAGTGAGCTGAAGTCGAACATGCAAGAACATCCCCTGATTACCAGCCAATGATGAAAGTTGTTAACAGATGCGAGAGGTATCACCAATAGTGACAATGGCCCTCAAGGTACTATAGGTACAATCCAAGGAATGTGAATAGTGAGCTGACTTCAAACACCCGTAGAATCACTCGATCGGAGGCCAATGATGAAAACCTCACGTCGAACGCAAAGAACCTTCCATTGAGGCATGTAGGCTCCAAGGTATCAGAAGGGAGTCTCTAGATCAACTTCTTGGATAATGAGATGAAGTCAATAGGAAGTGACCTTGATCGAAGGTTAGCCATAGTGTTTCTCACATCATCAACACAAGACAGAGGAAAATAATGTTTTGTGAATCAGGATCAGATGAAAATCAGAGGGTTGAAAATTTGCAGAGGTCAACTTCTCTTGAACATATCGGCAGCACGACATTGGATTTGGTAGTATTTGACATCAAAGGATCTGAGGTCATGATGACGAGGAAAAGAGCAGATGATAGGTCAAAAGGGATTACCCACACCCACGGAGGTAAACAGAAAACGAGATGAGATGTCCCCAACCCGACACGAATGCACACAAGTACCATGTTCAAGAGCGACATACTGCTGACATGACGATGATACTAGTTCCATTGTCCCCACCATTTCTAGTGAGTACCCCAATTATTTTTGAAAACAAGCTTGAAGGGGATAGCATATGCTTGTAATATAAGTCTGTCCTTTAGAAGAATCCATCCTAGTACATTTAACGAGCCCTAGGAAGGAGGAACTCGAATATCATCATTGCGATTGAATCCAATGTCATCAGGATTTAAAGAGTCTGAAAAAGGGAGAACTCGGCGTATTTCCATGTTTCAAGAGTTTGAAAAGACAGCGAAAAAGTAAACTCTGATGGTCCCTTTTCATAAATAGTTCTTCAGATCCAAAAAGGTAGAAAACTATGTCTGAGAAAACCTCCTAGTCGCGATAGGCTAGGGTATTCCTTTTTTGTAAATAATCTACCCTAGCTTGAAAAAGGGCTAAACGTATACTGGGTAGATGTCGTTTCACAGCCACTTTAACGAGATTGAAACGTCAAGCAACTCAGTGATCTTTTCATGTTTAGAGAGTCAGAAAAGAGCTGAAAGATGACTCCAGAATGACTTTTTCGTGTTTTTACCGAGTCCGAAAAAGTATAAAATACAACTTGTATCACCGTCGAAGCTGCAAAAAAAACCTATTGCTGCACATAAAAGCAAGTGTAAAATCCATTTTTCGACAAAATATATTAAAATATCGAGAAAAATGATTTTCAAAACCTAATTTAAAATGACTTTCAAAACCTAATTTTGACTTCAAAAGTTATAAATATGCCACAAATGGTAAAAACATATTTACTTTTACTTTTTACCTCATTTGGAGAGCAACAGTGGTCTTTTGGTGTGCGAAATTGCGACGGTGATAGCAACCAATCCAGTACATCATCCGAGTTCTTGTCTGTTCCAGGTAAGAGGCGCTCCCTTAAGCTCTGTTTTGATCCATTTTTTGTATATTTCCATTGTGTATTCGATCTCTGGGGGAACCCTTAAAAAATTTAGGGCTTGACCAATTGGCACGGGTATCGGGCATGGACCCATGCCAATTGTCTCTTGCTTACAAAGGGGTCGCGCCAATGGCGCAATGCAATTTTCCACCTTAATTTTCCAAAATGTGAGCCACTCAATTGATTTTTTAAGATTAACAGAGATCTAATAAGGCATTTTTTATCATGTTGGTGCAGATATCCAAGCACAATGGTGATTGAATAGAAGGAGAGGGAACATGGAGAAGAGGACAAAATGGCCATGCAAAATGAAGCTTGCATGAACGCACTCCGGGATTGTGGTCTCAAGAAATTCTTCCTCACACCATGCTTACGAGCTCAACCTAAGCTATTACAGTACTTGGTTAGCATATGGGATGAGAACAAGGAATTTTTTAAACTCTCGGACCAAGTGCTAGAACTTGAAGTTTCCGATATCTATTTCATAACCGGACTATCACATAGAGGCCCAGTGCCAATCATGACAGGAAGTAGACCCTATGGAGAGAAAATGGAGCAGGTAATGGTGAGAGTGTGCCCAGGGGCACAGATAGGATCGGGGAGTGGGAAAGTAGACATCCACACTATCTGCGATCTAGCACTCCAAGTAGTGCTTCACACCATTACGCGGGCTGCGGGATCATAGGCACTACATGAGGCAACCAAAGCACAGCTCCTACTAGCCTATGAGTGCATGAACCCTACATTGTTCGATTGGGCCGCTGCAGTGACAACCAACATCAAAAGGTAGCTAAAAAAATGCAATAAAACCAAACTGAAACAGTTTGGATACGGTTCCATTCTAGTGTCGTTCATCTTGGAATGACTACCCATTTTTTAGGGCCAAGGGGCAATAGTTGCCGAGCCGTCACCAAGGGAGCCGAGGATGGCTCGATGGGCAGCACTCATGCCCAGATTAGGAGGGGTCTAGCAGATGTCCTGGAGGCCCGAGTTCTTTTCATGGCTACGGCATCAACTGATCGTAGTTGAGGATTGGCCCTATGCTGGGACCATTTTTACTGGAGACCCAGATCTTCCACTCCCGGAGGGGGAGGACTGGGACGAGGAGCTGGGTATGACTCTTTTTTTATTTTTTATGCATTTATGATTTTTTGTGATACATGCCTATTCTAACAATAGTTCTATGTGTATGCAGATGTTGGCCCAGAGAGACCTGCCAGCATGTCGCCTATTGCACGGAGAACTCCTCTCGCATATGACCCTCAGGCAGAGTGTACCAAAGGAGGAGAGCTGATCCAAAACCTTGAGGGCATTGCTCGGGGGATTCCAGACTATGCTCGGCTAGCAGATGTCCTGATGGCATATCAAAGACACACCGTGGGGGTGCCTAGTTTCCTCCACCGACTACTGAGACGCTTGGTGCGCACGGTGACATGTTACCACGAGCACCATGCTGGTTAGACATCTAGGGCTTTTCATGCATATATTTTCGAGAGACATGTTGTCTCCGGCTATTATCAGATAGACATGTATATTTTTTGACTTTATGTGATGTACACAAACTGCAAACTATCGACATATATATATCTATTTCTGGATGGATATTTTTACATGTGATGATGTTTTTTATATGCCATGCAAATTTCTAATACAATGTTATCTAATGTATCATTTGACCCAATGAAAAAGTTCAGAAAATGTATCTAATCACACATTTTATTTTTATGCAAGCTTAAAAGTACACATGAAAGAACACATGCAAACTATGCTTGGAAATGAGTTTTATTTTTATGCAAGCTTAAAACACAAACTATGCTTAAAATGAGGAAAACAGGCATGCCCCCCAGCATGGTGTCTCAATTCGAGGTACATGCCCCCCAAGCTTTAGTCCATAGGAAAATGAAGTGAAGTTTCAAAATACAAGAGATTTGATGTAAATCTAACAAAACTCGAATTGAACGGGCTCATGCTTCATTATTTTAATGAGGTTGACACACTTAAAAGAATTGTCCTCATAGCAGCTTATTTCATTGTTTTAGGATCTTGACACAAGAAGAGAAAATATGCTCCGACGAGCTCAATGCAGGAGGCTCAGGGGGGGAATAACCAGATACATGGCGCTCTATACAATCAGATATTTACCCCCGGTCGGGCATAAAGGAGGAACAATGATGTCCATCACTCCAAGGCAGCTCCTGAAGAGACATTGTTTCGACAATGGCTTCATCAGAAGGAAAGATATTTTTTAGAGGATCAGATGATTCGGCCTCGCCGAGCCAGGGGGATTGAGAATAGATATCTAAATCCATGCTCGAAGGAGCATGTTGAGGAGGAGGGTCGGGTGCAGTGACAATTTCACAGTAATTAATATCCACTGGAGTTAAGGGCATCGATTCTCCAAAATCATTCACCTGTTCAGGCGAAGGGATGGTCCATGGGTCATTAGACCTCGAGATCATATTAACTTGAATGTTGTGCAGTGGTGGCATCGGAAAAATACCCATGAGGACAGGGTACTTGAAGAGACTGGGTCCTACACTGTCAGGGGGATTGGGGATCTGATCCACGTAAGGAACATTGTTCTTAGAGGATGAGGTGAAGAGAGAAAATTGATCCACAGTAACGATTTTTCCCTCATGAGGGAATTTGAGAAGCCGAAAGAGGGTGGATGGCATGCATAGCATGTCGTGAGTCCAACTGTGGCCAAGAAGAAGATTGTAGTTAAGCTTGGAGTCAACCACTTCTACTTCTACATTGATTGTCTTCCCTTGTAACGTAATCAACAAACTCTCGAGAACACCCAGGGGTTTTGATTCCCAACCATCGAATGCCTCTAAGGCATTGGGAGACGATGAAAGAGTCAGAGAGCCAATGGCCTTCCAGTAGGCGGATGACATAACACAAGTGGAAGCACCTTCATCCACAACGGCCCTATGGATGTTGAGGCCATTGATCCCGACTTGTATAACAAGAGAAATTTGATGTGGAAGTCGAGGGGAAAAATTTTCTAGGTTGAAGGTGAGAAGATTAGAATCGGTGAGATCGATTCCACCGATCGCAGACAATAAAGCTTTCCATTGCGATGGGAAACTTTGAAGGACTTCTAATTCAGACATGGCAGAAGGTGCCCGTGCCAAATCCTCAACAATACTGTAGTGCTGAGTGACATGAGCATTTGGGTTGTACGAAGATCTTCGCAGAACACCTTTAGAAGGTGGCCTCATAACAGGTTCAACGCTGGGCTTCTCAATTTCCAAAGGACCAGAGATAGGTGGGGGAGGTGGGCCATCCACGAATTCCTTGCCAGCTTTCTGGCATGATCCGGAATAATCCTTCGAATGCGTAGAAATTAAGATAGGTGCAGCACCATTCATCGTAAAGACCTGGGACCCAAATGGTGTAGATGGTGAAGGCTTCTCAACCATATAGGTCTGCTGAGATGGAAACGGTTCTTTGAGAACTGTCAGAGTCCCTTTGGAGCCTTTCAGAAGTTGACTAACCTTAGATCGTCGAGGAAAATCTTTGGTATAATGGTCTCTTTCACAAATAAGGCAGGGGTACTTCGGTTTACATTGGGAACTGTCGTCAGTATGAGGTTTAGAAGACTCTGGTTTTGGGGCGTCGGGTTTGGATTTTCCTTTGCCTTTCCTCTTTCCTTTGGAGGCCTTTTCCATAGGATTAGCCTGAACAGCGTTGACCTCCGCAGTCTTACCAGAATCTAGAGGGGCAGGAAGAGCAGAATTATCAGAAGAATTGTACTTCTGCTTCCCATTCGAGGATTTCCAAGAATTTTGAGAAACGAAACCAGTAACACCATCCACTGCTAGGGTAGGTGGTGCTTTAGAGGTTCCCGGTCATGGAGCATCAGTAAAAATGACATAAAGCGTGCCAGATTAAGAATACACTAGATCTAGGTACTGGGCACGTACGATGGCTTGTTCTTCAGTCACACATGCCCCCATAACAATATATTGAGCGATTTTTTTAACGAAGGAGGTGTTGAACCAATGAGTTAGTAGCTGATCAGGTATATCAAACTTGATCAGTCTACGACGACGTCGCCACTCATGAATATGATCAGATATGTGGGTGGCTTTATCCTACTTCAAAGAAGTCAGGAGATGCGTCCCGGCTTCGTAGCGAACCGGTAACTGGAAGTGAGTCAAAAAAGCCATAGCTAATGTATTGAAGTCTTGAAAGATGCCACGGGGTAATTTTATATACCACTTAGCGGCATCACCAGTAACAGTGCGTTGGAAGAGACGTAAACGAATTGAATCATCCACCCAAGAGTTAGACGAACACCACAGATGGTAGGTCATTACATGAGCTTGGGGGTCCTCTCCAGTTTTACCTTCAAACTTAGGACAGTCACTGGGTACCTTGGTCGGAACCGGAGGCCAATAAGGATTATGAAGAATCAGATCATTGGTTAATTTAGAAACGTATGGTAACTCCAAGGTAGCCAATAATGATAATTGTAGATTGAAAGGCCTGGCATGCCAGGTCTTCGATAAGGACCTGTACCTGTACTCCACCCTGGTTGAGCATAACCTTACCCCCACAGGTTATGTCCCAAAGGATTTTGACTATAGGGGGTGTAGGCCGTATAACCAATTCGATATGGTTGCTGGTAACCAATGTACGGGGGTTGATAACTAGGGTATGGACCCTGATTATATGTTGGCCCCATTTGAGCAGTATGCGGATTTGGCTGTCAAGTATAGGTATAGCCTGGTTGTTGAGGATAATAATGGGAATCTTGGGGCGGGTTGTAAACCGGTCACGATTGACCTTGAGGATAATAACTTCCTTGGGGTTGAACGGGCTACTGATAGGTGGGACCGTGCTGAGCCTGATAAGTTGGACGCATTGGTTGATTCGTTTGTAGCATCGAATAAATCGGCTGTTGAGCAGGGTTGACAGGATGTGTAGGCTGGCCTGGTTGGACAGGTTGACCTAGCTAAACGGGCTTCCCTGGTTGAACAGGTTGACCTGGGTGAACAAGTTGCACAGGTTGTATAGGTTGACCTGGCTGATGAGGGACACCAAGTTGTACTGGATGGGATGGTTGGCCTAGTGACGGAATGGGGCTAGGTTGTGCCTGATACCTAGTTTGACCTGCAACAGGACCATAAGATGATCCTGGCTATGCAACATTCGGACCAATAGGATACTGAGGTTGTAGAGGTTACGCCATAGGTTGAGAAGGTTGGACTTGCCCCCCAAGACCATACAACGGCTCTGGTTGGTACCCCGGTTGACTTGTGGGTCCTTGAGGTTGCCCTAGTTGGACCACAAAGTGAGGCTGGATAGGTTGACTTGAAGGGTTGTAGGACTTTCCTTGCGGACCATATAACAACCCCTGCTGGCCTGAAGGTTGGCCTTGTAAGGGCTGCCCTTGTGGGTCGTAAAGATAACAAGGTTGGCCCAAAGGTTGGCCCTGGAAGGGTTTCCCTTATAGGTTGTAAGGTTGCCCAGCTTAGTTAGATGGAAAACCTTGACCATGGAGATAACCCTCTGGAGCGGGTAAACGTAAACGATTTCCCTGCTCATCGTATTGATATGGAAAAAGGTAAACGAGGGTACCATCCTATGCATAATGCGAAAAATATGGATGGTTGGGAACTTGGGAGGATTGACCTACCTCGGGGTTCGATTTCTGTAGGGACAATCGATACTCCTCAGGAGAAATGTGCTCCGAAATAGCAGATGCTATATAGACATCTTCAGGAAGCGACGCGGTCCTTACGGACTGAGTGGTAACAGCGGGTGTAGATGCGGCCACACAAACAGTGGGCCTGACAGGTATTGAGGTGACCTAAGGGGATGACATGATGGGTGTCCTTGGAGACATCCCTAATGAAGGAATAACCAGCCTCATAGAAGGAGTTGATATCCCCACAAAGGTAGCAACGGTCATAATTTGACTTAAAGATCTATATCCCACTGGAAGTGAGGGACCGGGTGGAGACATGATGGATAACTCAGGGTTTTCTTCTGGGAACAACTGGTAATCTTCACCAGACATGGGGATTTCCTCACTAGGAGAATGGTTGGATGAACCCATATCTGAACTTGCTGCTAGATCTTGTAGCAGATGATGAGGATTAGGAGGAATAACAATAGCTAGAAAAGGTGAACCTAATGTAAGAGGAGGGAAATATTCCCCTACTCCGAATCTGGACCAAGCATCGAATAAGGGCCAATTAAATTCAACTGGTCCTCCAAAGGGAAGCTCAGAAATGATAGGCTACTGAGGTTCAGCAGAGGACTAAGAGACCTCTGATGAATCGTCTGTATACGGACTACCAGTAGACGAAATTGAGGGTTCTGCCACTGTGACAATAACGACAAGAGGAAACGATCAAACAAACACACGAGCTAAAAATCCAAGGCACAAAATCAAACGGCCGACAAGAAAAATCTAAAATGGCGTGTGATCGTAGGTGATTTATTTTACCACATTGAAACTTAGAAACTTCACCTTTTCATGTTTTAAGAGTCGAGAAACGGATGAAAGGTGACTCTATCTCTTTCAGTTTTGAAACAAGGGTGAAAGGACAAGCGCTTGGTGATATTTTCAAATTTAAGGAGTTAGACAAGATCAAAATGACTACTCAGGAATTCTAGGCAAAGGGTGTACCAAATAACCGTGAACTACAATATACACCTTGGTTTCAAAATGAAAAATAAATCAACCAAGGATGTAACGTACGTGCAGGCAATCTCCCCAAATGTTGTCTCTAGTGTATCACAGGTATAAGGTGGCAGACTCGGCTTCCTATGGATAAAGGATAGAAACCTAGTGGGGTCTCCCTTTATATACATGACGGTACGGGGAGCACAAGTCCGTACTAGCGCTGTCTAAAGCCAAGAGGCGAACGACAGCTACTAGGTTTAACGACATTGGAACACATCTCTAACCTAGACCTCTAAATGTTTCGTTAATGTTTCAATGTTGCCTTAGTGTAAATTGAGTAAATTTTAATATTAATCTTCAATTATGTTTCAATTTTCAGGCCCTAGCGAGTGTTATGTCTCAAAATCTCCTAAATGCACACTACATGCCACAATATATCATTTCATTCGATGAAAGCTAATTATGAAAGAGTTAAGAGCTTTTCATAAAATAACAAAATGACCAGAAAAAAATCACTAATGTCTCTAATGCAAGCTAATGAAAACTAAAAATCTTTTCTTTCAAAGTTATAAATCACTAATAACACAGAAAAGATTCGATTTGCATTAACTAATCAAGAGCAAAAGAGATTTTTTTTTTTGTGTATTTTCAGTGTTTAAGAGAAAAGTGCACTAAACAAAATTAAAAATAATGAAATGAAAAATTTGAGAAGCGATGGCAAAGGAGCAAAGACAAGAAAGTTCACTTAATGCCAAACACACAATCAGATCCCAAATTGACAAAGAAGTCCCTCAAATTGAAAAGAAATCCCAAAGACTCAAATGAACCATGTAATCTAGGCCCAAAACGAGACAAAGAGGAATTCAAATGAAGAAGAAGCCAATCGCTCAAATAACTCAATGAAACAATGAACAACCACCATATGAATGCAAAGAAGCAATAACAAAATTGATTGATCAAACGAGGACCAAAAACTCCCACCTGAGGCTCAACACACTATAGCACCTAGATGCCCTAGGGCTAGAATGTAAAATCAATAGAAAAGGGCAAAAAACCAAAGGATGAAGGTCACATTCAGTCAAACAAGGCTCCAGAACACTCAGGCAGTCAAAAAAGTGACACTAAAACCACAGAACAAGCTCATAAAGCCCAAAAAGAAGCAAACCCTAGCACCTTTCAAGATTGGCATGACTGTCAGGCTGCATCTAGTGCCAGAACAGGATTGGCGCGGTTAATACACTGGAAACTTGTGCCAATTGGCATGATTGTCAGGCTAATAAGCGCACCAGTCAAGTTTACTAAGCAAAAATAAAAAAGAGCAATCAAAGGAACAGACCAGTGATGGTGGGGCTAAACAAAAGCCAAACATTCAGAAAAGAGCCAACCAAAAGAGCTGATCAAGCAAGCAAAGACAAGAATCGATCGAAAAGACAATACAATACTCAAATCAATGTTTCCCCAGTGGAGTCACCGGTTTGTTGTAGAAGTAAATCCTCTTTGTGGACAGAGGCGATCCCTACTAGCCCAGATCAGGTCTAGAAATAATTGTATCACACTGAGATGCAAGTTCCTAATTGCAATAGACCAAATTGTGAGAAAGGCCTACCACAAGTCCAATGCTGTTGTTCATGGAGAAGATAGCGCTCCCGTTTCCTTGCTCCGGCATATCACAATTCTCCCGCTTGGCACGATTGAACACCTGCACATAAAAGAAACACGAAGAACACACAAGCATAAAACCCAATATATGCAATTATGTATCAGTCAAAGAAGATACAACCCATAATCACAAAGTATGAACATACCAGTGGAACCATAACCAAAGTCTCTTATCATTAATCAATACAAAGAAAGATACAACCTACGCTCTGACGCTGGATCTTCCTTCAGCGGGTCGACAGCGGAGTATGTCTCGATAAAGCTCGTCGGGAATGGGACAAGCCTCTCTCTTCAGTTGTCTTGAAAATAATCTCCTTGCTAGTGATTTGGCTCTATGAGGACTATCAAGGCTCTTTCAACATTCTCTAGGCTATTGAGGGCTCTTGAAGGCTAGCTTGCAAAAGGAAAATGGCAAGCTTATATAGATGGTGGAAGGGGATTTGGGATCCCTATAATCTGGGATTGGCCTTATCCTCAAGGAAGCTTCCATGAGAGGTGGAAAACCACTTCCTCTACATGGAGATCCGGAGCCAAAACTCCCAACTCAATTTAGAGACCAGTTCAGGAATTGGTTGGAGTCAATCTTCCGCCATTTATTTTTTAAAAACACTCCTTAATAAACCTGGCACGGGTACAACACTGGGATAGTGCGCTAGCTAGCGCGTACTCTTTGGAGGGTTTCCCCCATTAGCGCGAGGGCTAAACTGGCTACTCGCGCCAAGGCCAAAAAGGCTATTTTTAGGGTTTTTCACCAGGAAGTGTCTTCAAGGGAATGAATTTCCTTGTCTAGGGGGATGCCATGAAAGTGGTTTCAGGTCATGTCACTACTCACAGGTCACGGAATAAGCCCTCAAATGTGTGGGACGGGGGATTGCAGGGATGGCAACAAATTTCTGTGTAATAGCTATGAAATTAGAAGCTGCACCCTGAGATGATACGTCAGCAGGGGTACAACAAATCCAGGAACAACTTGGGGCTATTCATATGGAGATACAGAACCTGCGAAAAAGAGAGAGGAAAGGACATTTGCGCAGATCTTTTGTGTATATGTTGCCGGGCGTCTGGCCATACGAAGGATCAACGCCCTCTATTGACTGATTATATGCAAGCCAGAGGGCCTAGTCCGATACGCTCAGGGGCAAGTAGGGAACCTATCCTAATGTGACCAGGATCAAGCAGATCTATGCTATGATATGATGATTTTTCGATAGCAGGCCTACACAATAGGAACCATTGCCCTCGGTTGGGTGCATACGTCCCAGAACTAAAGCAACAATGGTGCCGATTCTACCGATCAGTGGGAAATGATGAGCAAAATTGTTGCACATATGACTTAATGATGGATTGTGGGAACTTATATCGGGTGCAATCGGACCCTACATTGCCAAGAATTACTACACACTTTGGAAGATCACTGGCCCGAGGTAGAGGAATTCAAGGAGGAAGTGCATGTTGAGGACGAGGTCAGCTAATCTGTTATAACTATGGAGAAATAAGGCACTTTGCCAGAGGCTACCCTAATCCCACTAGGCCATCGCGTAAATATTGTAGACAACTAGACCATGAGGTAGAAGACTGTCCAATTTTAATAGCTAAGATGCAGGAAAAGTAGCCTACCCTACACAGAACGTACAAAGGGTCAAAACTAAGCTAACGGAGGCGGATCCAAGTGTAAAAGTCATGACACGTAGTGGGCTGGACACCCAAGGAAATGAAGAAGGGCTTGCCTCTCGGAAAGAAGTGTCTTTCAAATAACAAGCCCCATTGGCAGCCCCCACATAGCCTCAGATTGAAGAAGGAGTTGAGCCCTTTTTAAAGGCATGTCTAAAGTTGCTAAGGAATCCGCAGGCCGTAGGAAATATCCTAGCACTACTGAATACCTGTGTAGCTCGGCCCAATTTGATCTCTAATACCAAGGATTTACACAAGCTATATAGCTATAAGAAATGCACCAGGAGAGAGATGCGATTGACTGCGTAGATCAAAGACTATGAAATGGATCAGGTTATCTTAGATCTTGGATCAGATGCAAACGTCTTACCAAAAAAACATGGAAACGAATGGGGGAGCCTAAGTTGGAATGGTCCACCATTCAACTACGAATGGCAAACCAACAAAATATCATCCCTCTGGGTAGATTACCAAAATTCATGGTGGACATCGCAGGGGTACAGGTCCTAGTTGATTTTGAAGTAATACAAATAGTAGAAGATGCGGACTCCTACCCTGCACTCCTTAGATTGGACTGGGCAATAGACATGGGAGGTGCAATCAATCTCAAGAAACACAGCATGGTGTTCAAAAACAAGGGTATGCATGTCATAGTACCACTAGACCCAGCGGAAGGTGCGCGGTACATAGAGCCATCCTATGAAAAGAAGGAATTGGATCACATTTACAAGATAACTACATAGGACGAAGATTAGGTTAACCCCACAAATGAATGAATGCTCTATTGGGAAAAGGACAGTGAATTTTTTTCTAACTCCGATGAGGATCTGGAGAATTGGCAAGGCTGGTTGCATGAGGTTTCGGTGCTTTGAAGCCTTCAGACCATCAGGAATTTCCGTCACATTTCTACCACAGAAATAACCTTGCTCTGCTAGAAGGATGCAGGTGGTACTCAGCAGCCTGAGGAACCTAAGGTTCCCACGGAATGTAGGCCAGAAGCACTACCGCTGACATGATGTAGAGCACCTACACGGGTACCGGTATTCTTTACTGAAGGGAAGTACTAGAGTAGGTAATCTTGCGCATAGGGACCTCTGTGGCCAGATGGGATCTGAGGTCAGTTAACCTACGTGGATACTTGCTGATGTGCAACACTCAAGAGTGCGATCGAACCTTGCCCGAACAAACTTACCAGGGTACCACATCCATCAACATGCATAGTATTACAGACCTGTCTGATGATATGCAAACATCTCAAGTAATAAATGACATAAGGACATATGACGTAGCCTTCCCACGCAGGGACGTCCCACCCGTGAGCAAAATTAAGGTCTTGACAAGACCACTGATGAACTTGCAGATACACCTCGCCTCAACCCTCATCCCAGGTACGCAATCAGCATACAAGCGCGTCATCTATAGTCTGAAATTTCATGGACATGATCAAGGGCACGAAGTATAACCATCAGCATGTCTCGATTTAATAAGAAAATACCCCCACAAGTACGAAAAACAGACTGCAGATCATTAATGCAACAATTTATGGTAAGACTGGTCCGAAGGATTGAGGGTACATGCCATGAGCGAGCTACTTTGCCATTAAATAACATTAGAGGAGGTGCGGATGGTTGGAAAACTTTGTGCTGGGCTATTTATTCACCGTTCCACGGGCTCTAGCTATCCACATTCCAGGCTTTTGTGTTTATCCATATTCTCTGTACTGTTCGCCTGTCTGTTAACGAGATGGACCTAGACTCATCGAAATATCTGGTAAGAGAACCTAGGACTGCTAAGTGCAGATATAGAACTGCACACGAGCTTCCGAAATCAAGGATTGTCTGTGGCCCACCCACATAAGGAACGCTGAGATATAGGGACATGCTGCGACATCTCCGTAGCTCCCGCGCTCCACCCTCCCAAAGCAATGTATGTTCACTCCCTCGCGCTTCCATAGTTCGCACTCTCGACCCAGCTACTGAGGACATCCAACTAGACTTAGCATAACTATCTAGTTCAGAGCTACAAATACTATCCTCCAAAGTGATGCGTGAGGTTCGCCGCCGTGACCAAGACCGAAAGCACCAGTCCGACGTACCTCTAACATTCCAGACCTAGCGGATTTCCATGATCACAAACACAATGCATATCATTGAGGAGAGGCTGATGTAGGGAGCACAATTGCTCGACATAGCTATAGAGCTATGGATGGTAGTGCAACACCATTCCATGATTCAGCATATCCAGTAGGAATTACAGCAGGCAGAAGCTGTTCTGGATCAAGTCCGAGCCTCCACCCCTTCCCCCATTTCCACGCAGCACCTAGCCGCCATGGACAGGATTGAGGACCTTCGTCACTCCAAGAAATTTTTTTGAAAATGGTTGAAGCCATGGTCTGATATCACACTCTAGCTTGCACATGATACTCAGTACGCCATCGCACACCTCCACCGGCTGTTAGAACGAGTCAGTGCGAATAAAAATGAGCCTGCCTCCCCGACATTGGTCAACATTACAAAGCAAGATGTAGCACAAATTTTGGACGTACCCCCTCCGCTTATCCGCACTCTAGACACTTTGCATGTGCAAATGGAAGTCGCACTAGTGTAGTGACTCGAGACAAGTCAGAAGATTATGTTGGGGGACTGTTGGAACGGGATCTCCTAACAAGCTGAAAAACTAGTCTATTTTGATTACTTTTTTATTATATTTAGTATAGCACAGGGGTTTTGGGGCAGGTCAAAGCTCCAAACCCATTGTAATGGGTCAAAGGGTAAACTAGGGGTCCGAGAACCATGGGCTGCGGACCATAGGAAAGTCGGAGCTAGATTGTTATAAATAGAGATGTATTTTGTATCGAAAAGGATAGGAAAGGGATGAGATATCGATGTGATCTGTTCCTTAAGCTGTTTGGGTTTTGGGGAATAGACTACTACTGGCTATGTGCATGGAGATCCTAGTCCAGCTATGTGCAGACCCTACTACTATGTGTGCAGGTTGGGAAGGGAATTGTAAGGAAATATTGATGAATGAATGAATGCGAAGAATTATTAGAGATCTGAATCTGTGATTTCTATTATGTGAATTGTTGATAGTTGTTGTGTTATGTATTTTCTGTCTTTAAGCTGTGAAAGATCTGTGTACTATGCTCTTGGATATATATTTGTTATTTTTTGTTTATGTATTGTTGTGTTGATGATATAATAATCCTATAACTCTAGATCTAGTGCACGTGGATGGGAATAGGAACATTATTAACCCTGCGTAGGACAAGGTAATCTGGGAATTAAAAAAACAGGACACAGCCCTCCTTTCCTTACCCATCCTTTCTCAGGGTGCGGAAACATGGTTCCAACACCCACCCATACTACTTCGGGTGAGACTGTGACTTGTGAAAGTAGGTCACTACCAAAACTGCCAGTAGTATAGGGGTTTGTTGGAAAACCTTGCACACCAAACCTGGGTCAGGACCCCTCAAGCCAAAATAAGGCTTTATGTTTCTTTGGGCATGTTTGTAATACCTCCAAAGCTGACATAGCAGTGGGAGATTGAGGTAGAGCATGCACAATGCTTTAGTTATGGGCTACTTTGGAATGGTTCCCTGCCCGCCTAGTTGGTCCCTTAGCAATTTTTGGCAAAGGTTCAATAGGCATATTTGATATGGTCAAAGGTGTTTTTGGTGAACTTGTACTGGCCCCTAACACATTTGTGTTTAGTCGAATATTGTAATTTCGGTTCCTTTTCTGAAAAACATTTCTTCACCAGTCATGTAGATTTCATGGAAATTTTTTTCGGAATCGTCAGGAGTTTGTTGCTACGTGCTAACTCTCCCTTGATGGGGGAAAGGCTACTACATGACTGATGTCTGTTGGGAGAATCCCCCTTTTCCACAATTACTCTGCAGCTTCTCCAACTCAAGGAGGTTAGGACAGTGGTGAGTTTTGTTGGGGTCTTGTGATTTGGCAGATTGGTATACCAAATGACAAAGCAACATCAGAACCACTTTGGCATCCTAGGATCTAGCCCTCCTGGATTCAGAGAGGGATCTCTCTATATGTGTGTTAGAATGATAGGCTTTAAGGATTATGATATGATATTAGGCTAGTTATGAAGTACAAGGGATTTGTTTGTTTGTTTTTGGTTGGGAATCATTAAATGAGAAGGTCATGTGAAGTGAAGGAGGAAATAAGTGGAAGGATGTTTCAGCATGGAAAGATAGGTCAAAAGACAGTGCTAAACCATTGGGCTATGGAGTCATAAAAGGGTTTACTTGCACAATGACTATTCAAGGGTTTTCATAGGGCGAGTCATCTATATCAGAAGATCTTTTAAGTTGAGTTTGTGGTATGGAACATAAAGAAGTGTGGTGAAAGAAGCAAACATATAAGAAAACTAAGGGTAGCCTAAGATCAGGTAAGGACTTTGAACCTATCCTGCTTTTGGCATACTCTTAAGAATAGAAAACATATAAGAAAACAAAGGGTAGTCTAAGATCAAGTAAGGACTTTTAACCTAGCCTGCTTTTGGCATGCACTCAAGAATATAAAAAATATAAGAAAACAAAGGGCAGTCTAAGATCAGGTAAGGACTTTTAACCTAGCCTGCTTTTGGCTTGCACTTAAGGGAAAAAAAGTTAAGATAAGCATAAAAAGTATCCCAAGATTAGGTAAGGACTTTTAACCTATCCTTCTTTTGGCATACTCTTAGGGGAAATCTTCAAAATAGTTGTTTAATACTAAACAAGGGACAGGGCTAACCATAAAATTCCTTGATTAGGACTTTACTTAGCATGCAGTGAAAATATCATTCAAGAACAACATATCAAGTTCTACTCAGCAAGACATGGGCTCACCAAGATTCCTTGACTAGTTATACTCTATTGAAATCATTCCCAAACACACATTTAGAAGAAAACATAAAGATAAAGCTTATAAGTGAGAGATAGGGTACTTTGTAGTAAATCCTACTCTATATTTGCTGTTCTTTATCAGAGAAAATGGATAGTATGGAAACATAAGGAGAATAATGATTACAGTAAGAAAAACATCACCAATGATTTAGATCAAGATCCAGTGAATCTGCTTGTATATTTGATGTTCAAGACCAGTTACATACTTTGAGTCTAATAGCTTTTATAGTCTGATACTTCTCTTCCCAACCTACTATATTACAACTACTCAGTAACTCTAACTCAATAAAAATTCAACAATTAACAATTTTCCAACCCTTTACAGTGAGTTTTTTGTGAATACATATAGGTGCAAAGAGGAACAATGTTGCAAAAATGGTAATAAATATTAATTAAGACAGAGTGGGAGAGGTATTCGAATTCCCATTCTGCTTAATAATCATAGCATTAACTGATTGTACCATTTTAGTAGTTTTTATTATCTTTGAGGCATATATGGAAGGCTGGTAATAACTCCGAAGTGTGTTCTTTGAAACTAACTGTGGCTGAAGTACTCTGTTTGACTTCTAAAACAACTGTCATATTTCAGTTCTAAGGCCTCCCATGACTGTGCAATAACTGTTCTGACAGTTTTAATGAGATTCTGTCATCAGGATGGCTATCAAGGTGTCTTTGAAAGGTGAAGTAGACTTTAGGTGTCCTTACGGGTTTATGAGAAGGAAATAGCCTCGCTGATGTGTCCTTGGGAGGCTTTCTTCTACTGATTGTTTTGACCTTAATTTATTTGTCTTCAATACTATGCTTTATCCCTTGAAACGGTGGATTAGGCTCTTGACCTTCAGGCTTTGTTTTAACCTTTAATCTTTAATTTCTTTAATTTCCACTGTTCTCCATTGATCTTTGATGTTTGCTGGCAGGTGTCTCTTTTTGCACTGGAGGGTCTTATTGGATTAACCAATGTTCACGACGCATTGGCCAAAATTTTGAATCTAACCCTGAGTCCATTTTCTGCATCAAACTATGCCTAAGGATCATCATCCTATGCTCTGCAGCTTTGAATTTGTTGTGGGAGGGCCTATTCGTGGGGTGGCTGCCATTAAACCTACAATAAAACATCAAACAATTATAAAAAATTGTGTTTAGGATTAACTGCTTCAGAGGGCTTTGGCGGAGGCAGAGGAGCTTTGCACAGAGGTGGAATGCAGGCAGAGGAGGTTTCCATGGCAAAAACCACGAAGACCAAGGTTCAAAACCGAGTTGGGCACGAACAATAGGATTGGCGGTTTGAGGAATATCAGAGACGGTACTCGTGCAAGCCTAAAGAGGTAAGGGGTATTGGGCTAGAGGAATGCGACACAGGTGGGTGGCTGACACATGTCCCTTGAAAACTACCTGTTTCACATTGAAAATGGGTTTTGGATAGCTATGGAAAAACAGGCACGAAAACAGCTGTGGGCTGTTGGATCTGGGGGGGCAGATCAATGGTGGAGATCACGAGGAAACACGATGAAAGGCCACAGCGTGGTCAGGTGGGACTAGCAGGATTATATGGAAATTTGAAATAAAATACACATATCAGGGGCATTTTAGGTACAGATGGGTTTGTGGGACAGGTGCCTCTGCAATAAATCTGGACCATTGGATGAATATCTCCCATAGTCAAAGGAGTCAACTGCAGGGGCACTCATATACTTGACCTTTGTGCTAAAAGTGCTCATTGGTGGAATAAGAGGTGAATCAATGCGGGCCGCCAGATCTGTGAGATGGACTGTCAAGATTAACTTCGGCAGATCGGCGATCGGCGAAGAAGAGGACCTGGGAAGGAGGTTTTTGGAACTGTGATGTTCCGATGGGAGAGGAAAATGTGATGGATGGAGGACCATCATATCGGGGTCGAGATCGACAATGGAGATGTGATCGGAGCTTTTCATATCGGTGATCCAGGCAGGCGGGATGAGGAATTGTGGAAGGAGCGATTGCTAGGTGCTAATGCGATGGAGGGGAGCGCAGACCATCCGATCTGACAGAGATCAACGGTCGGGATCTTATCAGCAGGGGATTCCTTTAGAGGGGGATATCATCAGCATGGAATTGTGATGCATCTATTTGATGCACTGGAGCGATGCGATGTGTGATAGTCGTCAGATCTTGGGGAATGGACGGTTGTGATCTCATCAGAGGATCGGCCATTAGCGAGAAAAAGAAAATGGAAGTGGAAACTTGGAATCACCAATGTGAGATGGTCGATGGACTTAGTGCATGGTCACAGAGTGCGGTCTTATGGTGGAAAAGGGGCTCAAGCTCAAGCTTGCGAGGGCTTAAAGGTCCACTTTATGAAAAAGTTGATTTTTAACGCCAAAATGGGGTTTTTTTAGGGTTTTGAGGGGTTGCGATGGGGTAAAAGAAATGTTTTAAACCAAGTAAAAGAAGATTTACAAGGTTTAAAGGGGATCTTTAAGGAAAATAAGGGATAAAAATGGGAAAAATGGGTGAAATGAAGGGGTTTTTAGAGGGATTTTCGAAAGGAAAAAATGATGGAAAATGGGTCTGAAAATGGTCTCCTTTATAACATCAGGGCTTTCTCTGAAGGTTTTGAAGTGAAAATATCAAAGAGGTGGATTTTTTGGACAAGGGACACAACAAGGCTTCAAGAACTCACAGATTTGCTCCAAATTTGTTTCTTGAAGACTAAAAGACCTGTTTTATCCATCATAGTATATGAAAAATTTATAGATGGATAACAACGACTCCACTTGGGGGTGGAAGCTCCTTGGAGGTGTTAAGAACCTCAGAAATTTTATCTCTGGAATGTAGATCAATGTTCTGCATATTGAAGATCCTCTTTCTTCTTTGATCATGCTTCTTGAAAAATGATCAACCATTGCATTATAACAAATAAATTTTCCCCAAACAACTACCTACACAACCTACTTTCCTAACATTTTTTCTTCGTAAAGTGTACTTGGACTTGCAAACCTTTGACATCAAAATTTTATTCTTTTGAAAACAGGAAAAAATAATCTAAATCTACCCTTATAACTTCCATGAGTCTAGATTAAACAGTTGGACTCAAGAATATTTTACCTAATCTACTATCTACCAGGATTAAACTCTTTGACAAATATGCATTCGCTATATTCTAAGACAAAAATTGAAAGCATAGCCAAACCAAGATTAAGCTGTCTGATTTTCTGTGATGGCTATGAAATCCCAAAACAAACTGCACATAGACCTTTATTTGAAGAAAGTAAAACAAAAATTGTAAGGCTTAAGATCTGAAAATAGTGAGAGTCCTTCCTTCTTTCTTTCAGCTCTGATTTGGATCTCTTTGAAATATCTTCTTCTTCTTTTCCTAGCTCAAGTTTTCAGCATGTTAGAACCAGTCTTCTTTGTATCTTTGGCTCAAGTATTGATCTGATTAGAGCCATTCTTTTCTATTGATTCTTTGGTTCATATTTTGAGCATGTTTGAACCGTTCTTTTCTATCTTAATCTATTCTACTAATAAGCCAAGATTATATTTTTTGGAAAATATGATTCACTAACCTATCAACAGTAAATTTAAATCTATCTAGTCATGATTAGGTTGTATGACTAAATAGAAATTCTCTTTCAAGTAGTGGCATTTAGGCTTGCACACTTTCAGATTTTTCTTTCTTTTTTGGTATGGGGTTGTACCTTTCTTCTTTTAATCTACCCTCTTTTTCTCTTTTCTATTTTTTTTTTTTTGTATTTTTCTCTTTTCAAAACAAAACAAAGAAATGATATTTACAATGAATAATGAAAGCTTTTAAACAGAGGTTTCAACAGAAATAATGTTTGAGCATCCTGGCATTGACAGGACCCCCAAACAGGTCTGTACCATCCATATCTTGTAGAAAAAATGCATTATGACCAATGGAAGATTGAATGATGTAAGCGCCTTGCCACAAATTGTAAAACTTGACATGTTTGCCCTTATCTTCTCTCCTGGAATCCCATTTTAGTACTTTGTCACCAATTTTGAAATCACTTGCCTTTGTCCTCTTATCAAACAACTTTTTGATATTCTCTTCTACTTTCTGTGCTCTGTTATAAACTTCTTCCCTAGTTTTCTGAAGATGTATGGTCTGATTTATCCTTCTCATCATGCTATCTTCTTTTGATTGTATTTCTTGGACCAACTTCATCACTGGCACTCCTAAACTGGTAGGAAAAACTGCATCTTCTCCATAAACCAACTGGTAGGGAGACATTCCAATTGATTTCTTTGTTGTCAATGTATCAGCCCATAAAGCATGCACCAGCTTGTTGTGCCATGACCTTTGATTTTCTTCCAACAACTTCTTTATTATGTTTATTAGGCTCTTATTGGAAGATTCTGCCAGCCCATTACCTTGAGGTTAATAATCTGTGGAATGATGAAGCACAATCTGATATCTGTGACAACAATAAACCATATTTTTAGAACCAAATGCAGCAGCATTGTCAGTGATAATTTTCCTAGGACGACCAAATCTAGAAAGGATATGATCTTCAAGGAATTTTATGATAACTGAGTCTATGGCATTCCTAGAAGGGATGGCTTCTATCCATTTGATGAAATAATTAGTGGATGTGAGTATCCATATATGTTTGGTAGATGAGGCAAGATGGATTTCCCCAATGAAGTCTAGGCCCCACTATTGAAAAGGAGCTTCAACCTTGATTGGTTGCAAGGGTAAGGGAAGCAGTTTTCTCTTGCCTTCAAATATTTGGCGTTTGTGGTAGGAAACTATCATTTTGTACACATATTGAAAGAGGGTGGGCCAGTAATAACCAGCTCTGAGGATTTTATTAGCAGTGGTTTTCCAATTGAGGTGGCCTCCACATTCTCCTTCATGAAACTCATGCTTGATCTTATCTACATCATTCTCAGGAAAACATTTAAGAAATAATCCACTAGAATTTTTCCAATATAAACATTTACCTAAAATGTAGTAGTTAACTACTTTCAACTTTAAAAATCTTGCCTTTTCTTTAGACATACTAGGAGGGGCATTGAGATTAGTAAGCACATACAAAATATCAGCATACTAAGATGGATTGAGGAAATGATCCTCAATAAGTGAGGCTGGTAATTCTTCGTGCCCATATAATGCATCTATCATGTTTATATCAAGTGCTTGCAAGTTAGACTCAGCCATTAATTCTACTAGGCCTTGACCCTTGATGACTTTAGTGGGTTTAATTTCCAAATCATATTCCAGTATCATAGCAATCCATTTTCCTCTTTTTCCATCAGGGTCTTGTGACAAAACGTCTTTTACCACTACATGAGGCACAAATGCAATAATGTGAGAGTGTAAGATATAAACTCTGAAATCCTTCAAGGCCTTGACCAAAGCATAGGCTTGTTTTTCCATGATATTATATTTTAGAGGTGCATCTATTAATGCCTTGCTGAAAAATGAAATTGGCTGCTCTTGTCCTTCTAGATTTTTTTGTAATAGGATAGCGACCACAGTATGTTCTGATGCAAATGAAAATATGAGGAAATCCTTAGTGAAATCAAGACTAATAAAGACTGGTGCTTGGGTGAGTGCATTTTTGACCAGTTCAAAGGAATTCTTTGCTTCTAAGGTCCATTTAACTCATACCTCTTTCTTTAGAATGTTTGTCATGTTCCTAAGGAGTTCTACCAGGTTGGGTATGAACCTTCTTAAGAAATTAATCTTTCCAATGAAGGATTGAAGTTCTTTGATGTTTCTGGGGTGACTGATTTGCAATATACCTTCAACCCTTTTTGGGTCTATTTTAATCCCTTTTCCAGATATGATATGACCAAGAAGCTTACCTTCTTGGAGACCAAACAATTTCTTCTTGGGATTCAAGGATAGCCCATACTTTCTGCATTTCTCAAAGACCTTTCTTAGGTGTACTAGGTGTTCTTCATTTGTTTTGGAATAGACTGTAATGTCATCTAAATAAATTACAATGAAGTGGCCTATTTGTTCTGAGAAAGCAATGTCCATGGCTCTTTGAAAGGTGGCATTGGCATTCATTAATCCAAAAGGAATTTTCACATAGATGAAAGTGCCCCAAGGAGTAGTGAAGGTTGTTTTCAGTTGGTCTTCAGGGAGTACCAATATCTGATTATATCCTGAAAAGCCATCTAGCAAAGAAATCCTCTTGGAAATAACTACCCTTTGTAAGATGTGCTCCATTTTAGGCAAGGGATATTTGTCCTTTAATGAGGCTCTGTTCAAGTTCCTAAAGTCAATACAGAGCCTTATTTCTCCTATTTTCTTTCTTAAAGCCATAATATTAGATACCCACTCCGAGTATTTGACAGGGACAATAATTCCAACCTCATACATTTTCCTAATTTCTTTCTCAACCAGAGGTAACTGCACAGGGTTTATTCTGTGTAATTTTTGCCTAAATGGTTTATGGTTTTCTATAAGTGGTATCTCGTTCTGAATGGTCTCTATGTCATATGCCCTTAAATATTCATAGCTCCAAGAAAATACATCATAAAACTCTTTAAACAAATCAACATATTTCAATTTCATGTGATCTGGAAATGTTTTAGATAACTTGATCATTTTAGGCTTATCTTTACTGCCTATATTGCATTCCTCAATATCAGATTCAGTGGGTTCTATTGTTGGTTTCTTGGAAACATCATTAAAATCAAACAAGTCTTCTAGAGGTACTAGTCCTTTGGGTAAGCCTTTGTCTTTAGACTGCAGTACCTCTATGTCTTCTCTTTCTAAGCTTATGTACTCTTCTGTTTGATTTTCAAACTCTCTGGCTAGTAGATTAAGACAGTCTTTATCATACTTCGAGTCTGAATTTGGAAATTCAAACTCATTTCTGAACTGCAGAAAGTCTTCTATCTATTTATCTCCCTCAAAGACCTGCCAATACTTTTCATTGTATGGGACAGCTGGTCTATATTTCACTTGGACTGTGAACTATTTGTTGTCATAGGATCTTTGGCATGAACTGGCAGCACAAGCTAGACCATTGGCAAGAATGTTTTGGTCTCTAGGGACAAAAACAAGTTCATGTTTCTCAAAAGTTTTCAAAAGGTCCATAGCATCATTTCTATAGGCTTTTAGTCTTAGTTTTTTGGTAGTGTACTCTCCATTTATTTGTCTAATGATCAGTTCAGAATCTCCACGAACATCTATCCTCCTGGCTCCTAATTTCTTCAGTAAATGTAGCCCTAAGAGGAGTGCTTCATACTCTGCTATGTTATTTGTGCATTTGAAGTTTAACTTGTATGAATGGATTTCAGCATAATTATTCTCTGTGTTGTGAAGCCATACACCTACTCCTGCACCAATTCTATTACAAGACCCATCAAAACTCATACTCCAAAGAGGGCTAGTTTCGGACTTGTTGCTTTCATTCATGTCCCCTTTGTCCTGTGTATTCTGACTGTCATTATGCAGTTTTATGGGTTTTGCAACATGTTTATGTTGGTCTTGTTTCTTGAATTTTTCAAGGAGTTGAGGCCTTTCTTCTTGACTCTCATGACTTGCACTAAGCTGGTGGACAGTGGGTTTTTCATACTCTCTATTTTGTTTTCTGTAATTTTCATATTTGGAAAACTGTTTGAGATCCTCTCCCTTCCTATCTTCTCCTCCTATGTTTTTTGTTATGTTGGGTGATTTCTCACTTTCCAACTCTAGCTCATCAAAGCTTTCATCATTGTAAAAAATGAATGAGTCTAGGTCTGTATTGATAGAGTAAAGAGGGAAATTTTATGATTTTTCTTGACTACTCACAATAAATTTCATGAGTGATTCCCTATAAAGTCTTCTAGGCTGACTGAAGACAAGAATGGTGGCATATGTCAAGTCCATTTGCATGGTTCCTTGAATCTTAGCACCCCATGATCTTTAAAGAAGAATGCCATATTTGGGGGGCACATTAGCCACTACTACATCCATCACTATGCATTTGGCTAGGATTTGGGTCAAGTTTACACAAAGATCTTTGATCAGGCCTAAGCATTTTACTCTACTGGAGTCAAAAGAATACAAATATTTATATGGTTTGGTTATCTCAAGGCCTAATATCTCCATGATTACTTTGGGCATGAGGTTATGAGAAGCCCCTGAATCATTCATAGCATTATGTAAAATCTTATCATGGATATTCAAACTGACATAGAAAGGAGGGACCACTCCTTCTTGTAACTTTCCTTCAATTTTAGGACCAAATAAAAGGGTTGGTTGATCATCATTTATGTTGACAGAGTCATTATTTTCTTCTATGTTCAAAGCTTTTAACACCTGATATTTATATACATATTGAATGAATAACTCAGTGAGGGGGACAAAGATCTTGATTTTAGCAATTTCACTTTCCAAACTGAAAGGGAACTGATTCTTTGAAAGGCTCAAACCTGTCTTGTTAGTCACTAACCTATCAGCGAAATTTGCTTGCTAGTTTTTACTATGTACATCAGTTGCCACTATTTTTACAGGGGAACTAGCTGAAATGCTAGTGCTGCTAGGGTCAACACTCTGTTTATCAGTGATTTGAGTGCCTTTGCCCTTGTTTTTACCAGAACTTTCAGCTGTTTTTTTTTGTTTTCAGTAGCCCTTCTAATCACCCTTTCAGATATGTTTTAACAGCATTTTTAGAGGTCTTTGTTTCAGGAGTTTCTTGGTTATTTTTTCTCCTGAGGTCATATTGTCTATGATCATCCATGATGGCATTCTCTAAGCCTTTCCTATAGTCTTCAGATGCTGCGCTTTTGCTATCATAATATGTATATGTGGCCTGGTCATCCTCTATGAAAAAGACAGAGTCTTCATTACTTACTCCCAACATATTTATAACAATTCCCTCTGGCTCTTCTATCATTCCCTCATCTTCATCAACATAATTTTCTTGGAATGGAGGATTGATTTGTTTATTAGTATCTCTTTGTCTAATTTGAGGGGGGTTTCTCCTAGAGTTCTAGTTCTGATTTTGAGGTTGGTTCATATTCTAAGAATTTGTTTGGATAGCCAACCTCTCCTTCATTATTTACAACCTATCCATGTTCTTGGCTAGATGGTCTAATTTTGAGTCAGATGTGGAAGGTGTAGTGTCTTCCCTATATGTTACTTTCTTTTCAGTCCCCATCCTAGCTCTCTTCTCAATCAGATTTTCTTCTGCACTAAGAGCTCCCTTCTGCATGTTTTCTAAAGTCAATGGATCCATTTTTCTTCGTTGATAGGCCATTTCGAGATCAAATCCTTCAGGGAATTTGGCCAAATTTGAGCCTTGTGGAGGTTTCAAATCTAGGGGTAGTGCGTTATAAACAGTATTAAATCTAGTGCAATAATTTTGAGCACTTTTCCCAGTGTTTCTCTTGAGGTTGTTGTAATCTGAAAGTATTTGGAGAGGGTTCTTCCTAATTTCTCAATTGTTCAGAAATAATTGATGAAAGGCAGGAAGATCATTGATGCTCTGTGGGGTTAAGATTTTGAACCATTTTCTTAATTCTCCCCCTAAACTCTGAGCAAAAAATCTGAGTTTAACAGTCTCATCACCTATTTCATTCCTATCATAGTAATCATTCATTTTGTCCATGTGTTGTGAAGAAGTAGTGGAACTGCTAACATCATATAAAGGAATGGTGGTCAAATAACCTTTTGGTAAGGCAGCTAAGGGTAGAGGAAGGACTAGAGGAGCATACCATGTAGCCATGATAGGATTTTGTGGGAGGAATGGAGTGGTTTGAACAATGGGTATATGGATGAAAGAAGTGCTTGTACCAGCAAGAGACTGTTGAGCAGATTTTGGGTGAGAGAAACCAAGGTTATGAATGAAATTAAGATCAGGAGGTGTGGATGGAGGGGTTTCTCTGCTACTAATATGTTTGCCACTATGTTGTGGTGAACTTGGAGGCTCAAAGCCTGTCTGATCTATATCATTAAGTGAATTAGTTTTAGGTAAATTACTTGGAAAATCTAAGTCAACTTGGATCTCTTGAAGATCTGAAAGGTTTTCAGGGACAAAATTAGCTCTATGAATTGAACTAATAATAGTTGGATCCCTAGATACAGGAGACTTCCTAAGAATTCTTTCTAGATTATCAACTATTTCAAGAGGATTTGAGTCAGGATAGGCTTTGGTATGAATTATTTTTGAAGCCGGTATGTTAATATTTAGACCCACAGAAAAGAAAGTTAGCCAGATATGACAATCTTTAGAGGCAAACTAGTCTGTAACAAAGAAAAATTAATCCTCAAAGTTTCCTAATAATGGGTGTGCATGATGTTTTAATGGTAGTGTGGGCTGTCCTAGTGGAGTCTTTGTGAAACCAGGGGTAATCAGCAGGCCTACTGATCACCAGTGGGGTCTTTTGGTTTTTTTAGGAGTTGTGGAGTCACCAGGTGGGTGATTTCAAATGTTTTAAGATGATTTTCTATCCACCATCAGTAATTAACTACCAATATAAGGTTGTTTTGGGTATTTTGAGCTCTTAAGGATGTCTAAGATGAAATTTAATCAGAATTCCCAAGTGGAGTCACCATTATGTTGTCGATCACAGTGGGATTCTGAGTGATAAACAAACTTACACTTCCCTAAACCTTCCAAACTATCGCCAGTGGAGTCGCCATTATGTTGGGGTCCTGTCATTTGGCAGATTGGTATACCAAATGTCAAGGAAACATCAGAACCACTTTGGAATCCTAGGATCTAGCCCTCCTAGATTCATAGAGGTATCTCTCTATATGTGTGTTAAAATGATAGGCTTTAAGGCTTATGATATGATATTAGGCTAGTTATTAAGTACAAAGGATTTGTTTCTTTGTTTTTGGTTGGGAATCATTAAATGAGAAGGTCATGTGAAGTGAAGGAGGAAATAAGTGGAAGCATGTTTCAGAATGGGAAGATAGGTCAAAAACAGTGCTAAACTTTGCAGTAAATCCTAGTTTATATTTGTTGTTCTTTATCAGAGAAAATGGATAGTATGGAAACATAAGGAGGATAAAAATTACAGTAAGAAAAAAATCACCAATGATTTAGATCAGGATCCAGTGAATTTTCTTGTCTATTTAATGTTCAAGACCAGTTACATACTTTGAGTCCAATAGCTTTTACAGTCTGATACTTCTCTTCCCAGCCTACTATATTACAACTACTTAGTAACTCTAACTCAATAAAAGTTCAACAATTAACAATTTTCCAACCCTTTACAATGAGTTTTCTGTGAATACATATAGGTGAAAAGAGGAAGAGTGTTGTAGAAATGGTAATAAATATTAATTAAGACATAGTGGGAGAGGTATTCGAATGCCCATTATGCTTAATAGTCATAGCATTAACTGATTGTACCATTTTAGTAGTTTTTCCTGTCTTTGAGGCAAATCTAGTAGGCTAGTAATAACTCTGAAGTGTGTTCTTTGAAACTAACTGTGGCTGAAGTACTTTGTTTGACTTCTGAAACAAGTAACTGTCATATTTCAGTTCTGAGGCCTCCAATAACTGTGCAATAGTTGTTCTGACAGTTTTAATGAGTTTTTGTCATCAGGATGGCTATCAAGGTGTCTTTGAAAGGTGAAGTAGTCTTCAGGTGTCCTTATGGGTTTCTGAGAAGGAAATAGCCTCGCTGATGTGTCCTTAGGAGGCTTTCTTCGGCTGATTTTTTTGACCTTAATTGATTTTTCTTCAGTACTGTGCTTTATCCCTTGAAATGGTGGATTAGGCTCTTGACCTTTAGGTTTTGTTTTAACCTTTAATCCTTAATTTATTTAATTTCCACTATTCTCCATTGATCTTTGATGTTTGCTGGCAGGTGTCTCTTTCTGTGCTGGAGGGTCTTATCGAATTAACCAATGTTAATGATGCATTGGATAAACCATTGAATATAACCCTAAGTCCCTTTTTTGCATGAAACTGGGCCTAAGGATCATCATCCTAGGCTTTGCAACTTTGACTTTGTTGTGGGAGGGCCTGTTCGTGGGGTGGCCGCCATTAAACCTACAATAAAACATCAAACAATTATAAAAACCTGCATTTGGGCTTAACTGCTTCAGAGGGCTTTGGCAGAGGCAAAGGAGATTTGTAGAGAGGTGGAATGTAGGTGGAGGAGGTTTCCATGGCAAAAACCACGAAGACCAAGGTTAAAAACTGGGTTGGGCGTGAAGAACAGGATTGGTGGTTTTAGGAATAACGGAGACGGTATTCGCGCGGGCTTGGAGAGCTAAGAAGTATTGGGCTAGAGGAACACGACACAGGTGGTTGGGTGACATGTGTCCCTTGAAAATAGCTTATTTTGTGTTGAAAATAGGTTTTGGACAGCTATAGAAAAATAGGCACGAAAACGCCTATGGGCTGTTGGATCTGGGGGGGGGGGGCAGATCAACGGTGGAGATCACAAGGAAACACGATGAAAGGCCCTAACGTGGTTGGGTGGGACCAACAGGATTATATGGAAAATTTAAAGAAAATACACATAGCGGGGGCACTTGAGGTACGGACGGGTTTGTGGACCGGGTGCCTCTGCAGTAAATCTGGACTGTTGGATAAATATCTCCCATTGTCAAAGGAGTCAACTGCGGGAGCACTCATATAGTTTACCTTTGTGCTGAAAGTGCCCGCAGGTGGAAGAAGAGGTCAATCAATGTGGGCCGTCGGATCTGTGAGATGGACGGTCTGGATTAACTTCGGCGGATCGGCGATCGGTGGAGAAGAGGATCCAGGAAGGAGGTTTTTGGAACTGCGATGTGCCAATGGAAGAGGAAAATGCGATGGATGGAGGACCGTTGGATCGAGATCATGATCGATGGTGGAGATGTGATTGGAGCTTCGCATATTAGTGATCGAGGCAGGCGAGATGAGGAATTGTGGAAGGAGCGATTGCGAGGTGCCGATGCGATGGAGAGGAATGCAGACCATCCGATCTAAGAGAGATCAACAGTCGGGATCTTATCAGCAGGGGATTCCATCGGAGGGGTAGATCATCAGCATGGAATTGTGATGCACCAATGCAATGCGGTGGAGCAATACAATGTGCGATAGCCATCAGATCTTGGGGAACAAACAGCTGCGATCTCATTGGAGGATCAGCCATCGGCGAGAAAAAGAAAATGGAAGAAGGAAATTGGAATTTCCAATGTGCGATGGCCAATGGACTTAATGCTCAGTCACAAAGTGCAGTCTTATGGTGGAAAAGGGGCTTAGGCTCAAGCCAGCGGGGTCTTAAAGGTTCGCTTTATGACAAAGTTGATTTTTAAGGCCGAAATGGTGTTTTTTTATGGTTTTGAGGGGTTCCAATGGGGTAAAAGAAAGGTTTTAAACCAATTAAAAGAAGATTTACAAGGTTTAAAGGGGATTTTTGAGGAAAATAAGTTATAAAAATGGGAAAAATGGGTAAAATGAAGGGGTTTTTAGAGGGATTTTCCAAAGGAAAAAATGATGGAAAATGGGTTTGAAAATAGTCTCCTTTATAACAACAAGGCTTTTTTTGAAGGTTTTGAAGTGAAGATATCAAAGAGGTGGATTTTTTGGACAAGGGACACAACAAGGCTTCAAGAACTCACAGATTTTCTCCAAATTTGTTTCTTGAAGACTAATAGACCTATTTTAGCCATCATAGTATATGAAAAATTTATAGATGGCTAACAAGTTTAATGGTCAAACTCACCACAGATCGAACAAAAGTGGCTCATCCAAAGACTTGCCCTCTTGTTCTACCTTTAGGGGTTGCTTGGCTCTTGGTTTTGATTTTAGTTGGATTTGCCTCTAGCCTGAGATCGCGGAGGGCATTGTTGGTTATTGCCCCCATGTCTAGGATTTCCTTTAGGCTTGTTTTTCCTTTCTTCTTAGCTGTGTTGGGAGGATAATTTGGATTCTCTTGATTTGTGACTAGTGCGATAGGATTTGGGAAGGTTGCACAAAGTTTAGCTCTGCATTATTCTGCATGGGTGGGTTTTGTGTTGGGGATTAGGAATATTGCGGTCCTTGTCCCTGGTTTATAAATGGTTGCTGGGGAGGAGATCTTTTTTCAGCATGTCTAGCTCCATACTAGGTTCCCTGAGCTGGAGGATAGGTTCCTCCTTGATGATGGTGATACGATGACGCCCTACTGGTAAAATTTTATGAAGGTGCAAGATGACTTTGGTAGCCGAGTTGCGGTATGTTCTGGGTAGAATCATATGGGTCACCAGGGTAAGGAACACTACTACTTAGGTGATTTTGGGTCAACAACCTAATTAAACCTTCTACAGAGTTCGAAGCGCCTAGAAATTATTTGTAATTTTGCAGGTGTAGGGAATTAGGCAGGATATTGTAAATATACCCTGACTACATATATATCAGCTTGATATGTGGGGCCTTACCAATGGCATCCTCTTTGGATATGGGATTTTTTTTGTGCCACGTCCTTTGAAATATCTATGGTGAGGGTTTTCAGGAACATTTCTAACAAAATTTGATCGTTGATTTTGGCTTTGCACAAACTACGACGTCGCTGCCATTCGTGGAGATGGTCTAAGATATGGATGATGGGTATTTGCCTAAAGTGGGTCAGTAATTCAATTCCGCGATCGTGGTGGATGGGTAACTGAAAATAGGTTATGAATCCAGAGGGGAGGGCATTAAAGCTTCCATGTGTAGCAGAGGGCTGATCCACATACCATTTCGTGGCTATTCTGGTTGGGGTGCGTTGAAATAGTCTTAGTTGAATAGTATCGTCAACGGTGTTGTTCGATGAACACCACAGGTGGAAATTCATAACATGATTTCTGGGGTCTTCTACTTGTTTCCCTTCAAACTTTGGAATATCCGAAGCGAGATTCATGGGCATGGGAGGCCATGTGGGGTTGTGTGCAATGGGGTCATTTGTCAACTTGGTTAAATCTGGTAGATTTAACGAAGCTAGAAAAGGTGACTGCGAGTTTACAGTCATTGAAAAAAATGAAAACACAATGTTCTGGTTAGGAATAGGGTTTGCCTACGACGTACCATGTTGTGCGTTCACCTAGCTTCCCGAATGGGTAGTACTCCTATACCCAGTAGGGGTTGTGGGAGGAGTGGTGTGTGGTGATCCTGTGGGGGTGTTCACCAGTGTGGTGTTGGGAGACCAACTAGTGTTCTCATCTAATGATGCCCCAATAGAGGATGAACCAATAATGGTGGCAATGTTTCATCTTTGACGCCTAAATGGTGAAAAACCTGGAACCCCTCCCGGTAATGGGGGGAGGTCCAAAAGACATCTATATTGACGAGGTCCCATTGGGTCCATTCTGACGTCGACTAAGTATGGTTTTGGAAATTTTTGAGAGGATAGATATTATAATAGAAGCAAAAATATGATCAGATACATAAAAAAAAAAAAAGAGAAAATAAAGGATAAATTTTCCCTTTAGATTAGTCCTATGTGATCAGTCAATCAAAAAATATGGTTTTTTATTGTTTGCTTATGATACTCAAATCCTAGAAGACCTAATCGTCCTCACATGCTCAAATGTAACTGGGTCTTGAGAAGATATATTGCGAATGCTAGCACAAAATCTCGAAGGAACTGGCGATGCCCCCAGTCAACCGAAGAAAATCAACCAAGGTAAGAGTAGAGGATTGAGTGATGCCTGCACTGTCACCTATAGGGAAGGATGCTCTAATTTTGGCCACTAAGCATCATCTACCCACATGACGTTCAAGTCTTGCGCTTCTTGGTAGTTCAACTACTAGTATCGAGTACTAGACGGTTCAGGTAGCCCTGAATAATACCACACGAACTGGGCCTAAGCCTAACCCCCTCTAAATCAATTCTCTTCTGCGCTCAGGTTTTCTTTGTTGTGGGTAGATAGACAGGTTTGAAATTTCCCTAAAAAATCAACTTCTATGTTTCAATATGTAGATTGACCAAGGCAGATTATTAGATGCCTACCCCCTTGGTCCTAACTTAAACTATAAATTCTCTTGTGGCCCCTGTGGGGATAGTTTAGTTAGTTTGGTTAAGTTAGTTTTAGGTATATTTAATTTACTTAGGGTGTGGATTTGTGTGAACAAAAGGTGAACAAGAACATAGTTTGAACATGTGGATATGTGGTGATCCTTTTCAAAATCCCCTATTTAAACTATGTTTGGTTGTTCCTTGCTCAAAAGAAAAACATGTGCAGATGTGGGTCACTTCCAATTTTTCCTAGTTAATCTAAATGATCAACTATAGGGAGATGGTGAGTTATCAATAGAGAGTGTTCATATGCTTTCCTAGGATCACCCAAAAGTGCAAAGGAAGTAGATATTACTTGCTCTCTATAGACAATTCGATCCTAGTCCTAAATACTAGTGCAAAAAATTGAACTAAACTAATGAATTTTACACTAGAAAAATGAAAAAGATGTATCTAAACATGCATGAACTTGGGCCACTTACTTTGGCTAATTATCTAGGTGTTTTTTGGTGCCTAAATTCGTAAAAATAAATTATTATGGAATTCAAGTTAATTTTCCTCCTACTTAAACTATGTGTTGACTTTGTGAAAATAAACTTCAAATAAAACTAACACCTAAACTACTAAAATGCAGCTAAAAGTGAGCTTTAACAAGTTGTGGGACAGCTCAACAAGTGTTGGCAGATTTATTATGGGCCAGTCACTTTACAAGTAACAAATAAATGGAAATAGTAGAAAAATAATACTTCTGGTTTTTGCGTGCAAAAGGCTAAGACAGGCGCGAAGGATGCATGTAGGTCACTATTGAATGCGTGTAATGGGGCACGCCTGTCTATAAAAAAGCTGCAGAATTTTCCTGTAAATTAATTTTTGGGAGCTCTTCAGCTTCAGCATGTCACTAAGGGTGAATAAGGCAGTGAAGGAGAGAAAGGGGGCAGTTCCATCCCAACTCCAAAACAAAGAAATAGGTCTCTACAAAAAGGCAAAACCACATAAACTTCGAAATAAAAGTTAGTGGAGTTACCAATCCTGTGTGTGTGTTTGGCGCACGAATGTACCAAATCACACTTGCTTAAGAGGAGTGGTTTTTTCCTCTTAATTTCTTGGTCACAAGAAGAAAATAAAGGGATTCAAGCAAGTTAGGGAACATGCTAAGACATAAACATACTAAATAGTGAAATAGCATGCATATTCAAAGATAAAAACTAAACTAAAACAAATAATACAAAAGCTCTAAATAGAGTCAAAAAATTTCAATAATCCAAACGGTGGTGCTTATGTCCCGTCTTATTGGGTGCTACTAGGAATGAATGATGAAACTTTTACCCACTTGCCAAGGGGCCCTTAGAAATAGGGAGTTCTAAGTCTCGATGCAAGGATGTCTTTACTTCTGAGATACCTTGGCAAAAAGTCTCCCTCTCTCTACTCTGGTGGTTTGGAGTTTTTGTATGGCCAACAACCGAGTCCCCTCTATCTCTGCTCCGGATCACACACTATTGGATTGGTTGGGGTAATTCTGGCCAACATAACATGTGTTCACATATTTTTCATCTTTTGGTGGCCTTTTATAGGAGAATTCAAACTCTCCTTCCCTCTCTTAGTACATTGATGGATGGTGACCCAAGAGAGGAGGGTGATTCCATTGTGTGCTCCCTTGAGGTCCTAAGGAGGCTTGGACGACTATCCTTAGGCAGCCTCAAGTGTGGGATCAATGTCCCGGAGTGTACCTTGTGGTCTTGGAAAGTGAATTCCACCACTCTCAGGACCATGTACCTTTTTGAGGGAAAGCCGTGGAAAGGCACGCTTATCGAAGAAAAGTGCGCGCAAAGGCGCATTTTGCTAGTTCCTTCAGTGCACAATTTTATTTTCCTCTTTGACCTTAGATATTTTTAAATACTTCAGATTCTCTAATGTGCCTAAGCCTTGTAAATCCTTTTTCCTAACATTTAATAATCTCATCTTTTCTTTCCGATTTTCCAGTGTTAACATACATCATAAACCCCCAAAAAAATAAGATATGTTATGGTACATAGCGAGATTCACAGTTATCTGCAAAAATACAACTACAGAAAGGAAAAAACTAAACTAATTTGTGTGATAATCACAGTAGCAGGCTACTTCTCAAAGGACTCGAGTCAGATATCGGTGAATACAATCAGATACCCCAACAATATGTCGTTGGTACTGGCAGGGAATGTCTCCCATCTGCGTGTACTCTGGAATACCAATAGTTAAGGCATCCATGTTTTGCACGATCTCTTATTCTAGATCCACTCCTTCCACATATTGAGCACCCTTGAAGTCTCTCGCCACCCTCCTATCGATCGATGACATCCCTGTCAGCTTCTATGGTCCGACATCTGTGACACATAAAGTTTCACACACACACACACACACATATATAACATGCAAAAATAACAAAAACATGTTTTTACCTCTATCATCCCAGCAATCACCCGCTAGAAGTGGTAAATCAGTGTCACCCCAAAGATCCGTATTAGAGTATGGCTAGTCTTCCACCATGATCATTTGACGCCTCAACCATGTAAAGAAGGCAGGTTCGAAAGACATCCATTTTTGAGGCATCAAATTTTCCCATCTCTCCAATCGTGGCTCTCGTGGTAATGGTGCCTCTATCGCTACCCCTTGGTATTGGAATAGGGGTACTCATTCTAGGAAGATGGCTGTCAGAATCAACCGATATTCGAACTGCTTCAGTTTACTATTCTTGCACTTCATGAGCTACTTTTTCATATTCTCCACCACTGTCTCACACCAGTTGAAAATGGTGGGTGCCATGCAATCCACCACAATCTGCAGTTGAGCCTTGGTGGCATCATGCGGTGCTTGCGCCCTGTTAGGGTCCTATAATAATAGGGTTCATAAAATTTTGAATTGACTTTGATAAGTCTTGTAAATATGTACATACCTTGCTTTCTGCAAGTTGTTTTCCCATATTTTAAAAAAATGAAAAATAATAAAAAACCAAAAAGAGGGTAAAAAGTCCTAAAACAAAGATCAAAGCACTTAGAAAAATATATACCCCAAAAGAAAAAGAGAAGTAAGACCTAAAAGTGAGAAAATCCAAATGCCACTACTTTTACCTTTACTACAAGAATAATGATTATGTGTAGAGTGTTAATAAATGCCATAATCCATGATCAGTTAAATAGTTTAATCTTAACTTTTCATGCTTTCAATTTCATGTTTTAGATAGTGAATAAACATTTGCCAAACAGTTTAAAATTGAAAAATCAGTAGATAGGTAGAGAATAATGAAAAGCTCAATAGTTTAATCTGAGCCCTCCGATGAAATAAGGTAGATTTAGATAGTTTTATGCTTTGAAAGAAAATGTTTTAAGGTTGCAAGCCTAAATGCACATGAGAAATGAAGAAAAAATGTTAGAAATAAAGTTGGGTAGGTAGAAAGCAGTGGAGAAATCATGTAAATAATACATCATTGAGAAAATTCACTAATTTACTCTCCTCTGTGAGTATTCAGTATTCTAAGCTATCAATAAAACAGGCTTAGAGCATTTCTCTGACTTTTGTTGGGACCAGACCCAAGGCTCTATCACTGGTTAGTTAAAAATATTGAGTTCTTATGTTAAATACTCATTTAACATAATTTACCCTTCATTCATACTTTGAAACCCATTTTTCCTAAGTAAGCACACATTCTTGCTTAGTAAAATTGTAATCCCCATATAAGTAAATTCATCTCTTCATAAGCATTCATAAAAACCCATAAAATCACATTTATCATAAGTATTAGTGAAAGAAATATAAAGATGAGCAATGCTTGATTTTGTACTATACTTAGAGATAATATGTATTTTGTTTTACATTTCACTCCCATATCATATTAACTTTTGACATATTTTATTAATTCCCTAAGAAATACCCTTTCCTAGTTATTAATTCCCTTATATTCAATAAACCCCAAAAACCCACTATTATAATGTTTAAGACCAAAGTCTATTATCAATGTGCGCAAATGAAAAATCTCAAGTTATAAAGCCCTTTGGTCTAAACTATATTTATTCTAATGTATCCTGCCCCTATAATTTTTAAACTATTGAAAAAGGTTGAAAACTATATAAATACAATATATAAACACGCCCGCCTATGTTTTATTAAAAACATTTAACAAATGATTTAAATAAAAAAATAACCCTGCCACATATTAAACCATTGCACTGATATGTATAAAACCCACTCACATATACATTTTAATAAAACCTTGTATTATATGCATTAAAAGTTTGATCATCAGTCATATCATAAAAGGTTTGAACATATTATAAGCCCCACCGCATTATAAACCCTTCCACTGCATTTAATCCACCCCAGTCCCACCTTTCCTCCAACGCAACTCTTGACATTATCCCAGCCGTTCTCTTCAAACCTTTTGATCTGACGGTTGAATATTGATATCGCATAAAAAAATATGCCCGACTGCCCCAAGGCAAAAGCCATGTGAAATGGATGGTTTCTAGCTGACCCCTCTCCCTCATGTGGCCTTTTATGACTGGATCGCGTGGGTTTTGATTAAAACCACTTACCAATGAAAACCCATGCGATTACCACCAGTTTTTTTCCTTTCACAAATTCGAAGTCGCTTCTTGCCTTATAGAAACTCACATTCAATGCCGATAAATGCAAATTCATACATTTTAATTAAACCTTTGTATATGCATTTTTCCGCCTATATGTCGCGTTTAACCATTGCTTTTGCCTTCCCGACTATGTAAGCCTACAAAACCCCCTGATAGCCATTTCAATGCCAAGAACCTCTGAATTCACCAAAAGAAGCCTATAAACATTGCTGAGGAGCTGCACCTACTCCAGGTCAACCATTGAAAGCCATCAATTTGATGAGGAGATTAAAGAAACCCTTTTAAAAGCTGATACCTATGTCAGAAAAGGTATTCTTCTGAGATTCAAACCTATAATTAAATTGAAAAAACCTTGTAAAAGAAACCAGAATCATTTCAAAGTCAGGAAAATCAAGTAATTAAATTTCCCAAAAGTCCCAGAAATAGGCCAAACACTAGCAAAAATTTTCCAGGAACCCTAGTTGTCTGTTGCACAGTATTTTCAAGGAAATTTATCTGTTTTTCATAGTTATTGATCAATTTCAAGCTTTAAAAGGCCAGAAATCCTTTGCAAGTGCCCTATCCTTATGTAAATCCTTTTGTAAACAGATTTTTAGCCCAGTTTGCAGTCAAGAACTTAGAAAACCCCTGTTTTGTGTTTTATACCAGTTTTGAAGCCTAAAAACTTATTTGAGAAACCTAATTGAGCATAAAATCCAAAAATACATTCTATTTTGCTAAAATTTCCCAATCAAACCTCTGTTATAGTTAAATTTCCTCTGCAAACAATTTAAACTTGCAGAAGCCAATCAAAATGCCTAAAAAACAGAGTGTAAACAAATCTGAAGGTTCTAAGACTCCTAAAGCTACTCTTGCCATGACTCCAAATACTACAATTGCAGTCAACCCATTACAACCCCAGTTGTTGATATTGAGCATATTCCCCTAGCTGGCATTGACTACAAAATAGTTTATCCTATATTTGAATTCAATCTGTTGGATATCCACAACTGGTGCTTCGAAAAATCTTTAGATGATCATGAAGAAGTTCACATTTAGGAATCTAGTTTACCCAAATATTTAGTCCCCCTGACTCACCCTTGTCAAGAAATTATCAGATTATGCCACCAATACTACATTCCTGAACAAAATGCTATTGTGAATGTAAATAAAGAGTTCCTATTTAACATTACTGCAGAGTCAATAAACCAAATGTTCTAGCTTCAACCAGACCCCCAAGCAATACCTTTTTCTATTAAATCCCTCACTAAGCTATACATTGGCTTAGACTTTCCAAAAAATTTTATGATTTTTCAAACATTCATGCCCCTGCATGTTGAAATTCCCAAATTAAACCCTACTTATTCAACTACCAAGTTCCCTGATGGTTCAAGGTATGTAATCTCCATGCTTTCCTTTATACTTGGGTATTTCACTGATGAGCACACTGATGATTCTATCTTAGGATTTTTGTCCACCTTTTCTCTAGGTGAACTTCCTTCAGTTATATTTGATTATGCTAGTTTTATTACTGATAGTATTCACTATCAATTGACTAATTTTCAGCTAGAAGGAGTATTCATATATACTTCCTATCTATTCCACTTGTTTCTACTTTTCCAATTTCACTTCAAAAGTTGGATATAGAAGGAAAACCCCTATCAATTATCTTTTAGACATATATAATAAGAAAATAAGGCACAAAATTCAGTTATTCAAAGTTTGCAGAGTTGTTTTTACATCCATTGATCACCATCTTGACAAAAACAAAGCAGCCTAGAATTAGTGATGAAATGAAGAAAATATTGCAACTATCGAAGCAGAGAAAAGTGGGTGATTGGTATTTGTATGAGAAATTCACTGAAATCAGAGTTTTTGGTTCTAAATTGTTACATTACAAGTTACCTAAGCATCCATCAATGCCGATATTTACCTTAGAGTACATTAGACAAATCCTAAATTCAGATTCAATTAATTTTATGGCAGCCAAGAAAAAGACCCAATTTAAACTCAAAAATCAAACTAGGCCATTCATATGTAATCAAAGAGATGCAGAAAAGGAAGCTACAAGTCAACTACTGGAATATAAATTAGAAGAAAGCTTCCCATGGAATTATGATCCACAAGGGATCTTATGTAAACTAAGGGTAAAATGTAAATTGACACCCTTTATCCATGAGTCAAAGCTAGAAATAGAGAAGTTTGCTAATTAAATTGAGTGGGTTGAAAACACTTTAACATAAGCAGTTAACCAAAAGAATACTATTCACACTTTGGAAATTTTCGAACAGCCAGAGACATCCACTAAGAGAATCAGAGAAGAAGGAGCTTATACTGTAGATACTACAACAGAGACAAAGTTTAAAATCATTTACAACAAGAGGCAAAAACTAGACACAATAGCAAAAGGAAAAGTATCAATAGATGTTGAAGAAGCTGAGACCTTGGATACTAACACTGCACAGGCAAAGACAAAAGTAGCCACTGTAATCATCAGTGAGCCAAATTAGAATCAAGAAAAATTGAATAATGAAGAGACACAAATGATGGAAAGACAACAAAGTATGGAGGCTTCTTCCTCACATTCAACTGAGGAGAAGGATTTAGATATTAAGGAGAAACACAAGCAAATCAAATTGAAGAATGAAGGAATCAAAACTAAAATATATTCTCAGTTTTTGAAGCAAAATCCAGGTATCCAAAACATATTCTTATCAACATTTTATTATACAACTAAAAAATTGATTATGTCAGTTTTACAACCCACAATACCAGTGCTAAAGACAGTAGATGACTATAAAAAAGGTTGATATTGAAGTAGCTAACAAAATCCATGAACTGGATCAAATTGAGTTTCATAGGCAAACCTCAGAGATGCTCTATTCCATAGTCACAATAAAATCTATGAGTGCTCATAGGCTTCAAAATACCATCTCTAATATGCAAGACCAAATGAAGATGGATAAAGCTTCATTATATGCAAAAGATATAAGGATAAAGGCCTTAGAAGATTTAGTATTACAGGTAGGATATGATCCTACAAACATCAAAGTAGCAAAAGCATTGGTTAAAAATAAAAATCAGGACATAGCTGCCTTGAGGGAACAGCTCAAGCTTCCTCAAAGTGAGCATCCTCAAACAAAGGAAGTTTTACAGGACCAAAGGGAAAAAGATGAACTGATGAATTTTATACTTCAACTAATAGCTCAAACCAAGGAAATGGAAGTACAAATGGACCAACTTCTTTAAGAAAAAGAGACAGTTGAAGAACCAGTGATTCCCACAGTCATCCCAGTCATCACAGCACCAGTGCCTTCTACTTTAGGAGAAAAATTAGCACCCAAAGGGCCACTAGCCGCTACAGTTCCAGTGAGTTCTTCAACAACTTCAGTAATTGAATCCTCTACAACAGTATTGCCACCTATAGATGAAAGCATTCAACTAGTAAAAGAAATGGAGGAGATGTCCTGGAAGACCAATGAAACCAATATATTGATTAATATAATTGAAAATCTTGAGAAAACAAACAAGTCAACTCAGATAGATGCTAAAATACATGAGAAAAATGCCCACAGATTGAGTGAAGAGTTAAAAAAGCTACAAAAAGAATTAAATCTCAAGGATCAGATATCATATATTAAAAATTACTTATGGAATAATGTAATTGAAGGCATCCATGATGTTTAGCCTTCAATTCAGGTGATTTTTGAGCATAGAGAGTTACTATTGGCAGCACAAGCACAGATCCAAAAGACACAAGCTGATTTAGCAGATAAACTAGAATAGGTTGTAAGATTAATAAATTTCCTCAACAACAAGAATAGACAGGAACTTGAAGAGTTAAAAATCTATGACAGGACAACAACTATCCTAGAAACTAGGAAGGTTACGACCAAAAGAAATTTAACGAGGTAGCTTGAAGAGAAATGTGAAGGAATGAATACTGCTATCACTAGATTCATGGTTAAATTCACCAAATTAAGGCAAAAGGGACTTCTTGATATCATGGTTATCAATGATAAGTTAATGCCCCATAATGATTATGACAAAAAGATAAGAGAACATTCCAAGGAGCAAGTGAATAAGCCAACAGGTCAAGGTATTCTCACAGGAAAAGTATTGTTGAAAAGTTTTGAAGATTTCTTTTATTTCCAGTATGAAATAAAACACTTATTTGTCATCAAGCCCACATTTTCCAGGTACACTGAGGCTGATGAGAATTTTATAAAACTCAAGAATAATAGAATTCCTAAAAATGAGGAGTGGCAAGCATTGACTGATTTGCTATGAAGAAAGAAATCCAAACAAATGAAGAAGAAAAAATTTGTTTACCGTTTTCACTGTCAAAACATATTTTTACAACAGAAAGAAATTTTACTGAAGCTTAAAGAGTATCCGAAGTGAAAGAGTATCAGTGAGAAATAGTATCAGCAAGAAAGAGTTTCAGTGAAGGCAAGTTAGATTTTGAAAAATATCTAAAAGGCCAGCAAAGAAGACACATAAGCAGCCAGTTGCTTCTTATCTTAAAACAGTTTCTATTTATTTTGAATAAAATAGGACAACTAGCTAATTTGTTGAGCAAACTTTCACTATTATTGTTGTAAGATATTTAATTTTCCTAAGTTAATTTCTAGAAGTCATCTAGGATATTTTGTAAAACATTTTATATAAATACTTCACTCTTGAAATATTTTTGTGTGGAATAAAATTGTTGGAGATTACTATAGATATTTTTTTGACTTGAAGGCTTTGGATTTTGATTTTGAATAGTAGACTAGATCAACTATTTGGAATCATACTTCAAGATCCCTATGATAAGCTATCTGGAGTGAAGTACGCTCTAAAACTTGTCATTGTTATTCTTCTTTGTTACATGCATACATATGTGTTTTAATTCTAAATCTGAATGTATAGCTAGGAGTATTAATTCTAATTCTTTGTTACTTTATATATTTATCATTTCTTTGTTTTCTTCTAATTTCCGGTGTAGGGAACCCTTAATTACCCCCTCTCCCATTTGACCTCTATCTTCTACTTCCCTTTTCCGGATTTAAGGATTCTTAAGTGCCCTTTATCCCGATCATACCATCTAAAAAACCAATTTTCCCAAGGTCTCCAAGGGTTATCTACCTTGCCCTGTAGACATTTGACGTTTTAGGCTTTTATCTTAGTTCTATTAGCTTGACTTAGACTCCATAGCCCAATGGACAAGTAGATTTCCCTCTATCTACCCTCCATGTAAAATCTTCCCACCAAATCCAACAAAACCAAACCAAAATTGCACTTTCATAGCTAGCCTAATATTCAAAAATTAAAAAAAAATTAAACTTGAAAGAGAGGGCCCTCTCTAAACCCTAGGAAGGCTAGATCCTAGAGTTTGAAGTAGGTTTGTGGTTACCTCTATTATTCTTTGACTAAAAACTAAAATCCCACAACTTAAGAATTTACTCGAGTGATAACATTATTGGCGACCATACTAGGGAAATAACCAGTCCTCGGTCATAAAATTAGTCTTAAATGAATCATTTAAATCGTCCTTTTACTTTAATATTATTTTTATAGGTTGTGGGTATTGAAAAATTGTAATTCTGGCTTCTAGGAAAACCTACTATACCAGGTCTAACCCGGATCCCAAGCTTGTTGTTATAGTAGATAACCCAGACTGAATTGGTAAAAAGAAAAAACAGAAAGAAAATTTAGAAGCTGAAATCTCATTAATAAGAGTCAATTCATTACCAAGTGAATTAGTATGTCTGCAAGACATTGATTTTGATCTGAAGTTTGAGCATTCTTTATTTAAAAGAAAATCTGAAAATTATTTAAAAACTGTTGTTTTAGACCCTGATTTTATTTCATTTTTGAATGCAAAATAGAAATCTATTACAGTAAGTTCTAGATCTAAGAAAGCTGAATATCAGAACAAAGTTGAAGAGATTAATGTTACTATTCTAAAAGATATTTATGAAGCTATTGAATTAGCTCATTTATTGACTTATGCAAACAGACCTTCAACTTCCCAATTACATACTACAATAATTCCAGCTAGAGATTCATCTTTGTATGCTGTTACATCATTCATAAATTTTACCACCAGCTCATCTACAGATCCATTCATCCCTAAATTACCTCTACAACCTAGAGTTTTATTTCCAGCAATCACTTCATCCACTATATCCATTATTTCACCTTTTGATTTCTTAAAAACATCATCCTAATTTCCCAACACTTCAAATACAATCTATAGTTCATCCACCATCATTTCCAGCATACCTCCAAGAAGTTATACCTTACCTCCTAGTCAAGCTAAGCTTCAAGCTATGGCTGCTAGATATGCTCCCCTTGTCCTACCACAACAGCTTCATGATATGCCACAAGACTATCAAAATAAAATACCATTGTTTGATGGCACTACCCAATATACTACTCAGCGACATATTACTAAGATGACATACTTCTTTGAAATTTATGAAATTGATGATTCAGATGTTCAAATGAGACTGTTTGCTCAAACTTTGATAGGATCAGTTAAGAAGTGGTTTAAAGATTTAGCTGTTGGTAGTGTAACTAAATTAGCTGTCTTTTTACTTTGTTTTTAAATAAATGGGAAAAGAAAAATAACCCCCTCCAAATTTCGTCTGAATTTGATTCTTTGAAAAGAGCTCCAAATGAGTCAGTCCAAGATTACTGCACCAGGTATAATAGTGTCTATAATTCTATCCCTGCAAATCTTAAAACTACTCCTTATTTCGTTCTGCACAAATTCCATGATGGATTTGACACATATATGGCTTACCAATTAAGGGAAAGAGATGTAGACACCTTAGTCAAAATGCAAAATGATGAAGTTAGTGTAGAAGTGAATATTCTAGCCAGAAAAGCTAGACTTAGAAATGAAAGAAGAGTGAAAATAAAAGAAGAAAATGCTAATTCAGACACAAAAATGGATGTTATAGCTAAAAATTTAGAAAGAGTGATTGATAGACTAGATAATATGGAGAGAAGACCTTAGTGGGATAACCAACAACAGATCAGAAATCCAAATTTTAGAAAAAATATAAATTCTAGAAAAGAAAAAGAAACATCCCCAAACAAAGTAATTAGGCCACCATTCCAAGAGAACTATGCTGAAAGTTCTCAGAATAATAATGATGATGAGGAAGATAATATTAATCTAATGGGAATTGATGAAAATAATACTATTTTCCTTACTCGGGAAGATCAGGAATTGTTTGAATTTCAACAGCTAAAATTAGATTCTAGTGAATCCTTTTATTATAAGAAAGGTTATAACTATGCAATAAATGAAATGCACAACCAATATAACCTTAGAAACAAGAAAAAAAATGAGTCTTCTACTAAGAAAACTTCCCAAAATCAGAATAAAAAAATAATAGAAGCTCCCAAAACAAAAGTTCTGCAAATTCTCCCAAAGGAAAATAAGAAAAACTTAAATTCTTCCCAAAACATTTCTAGTCCTAAGAAAGGATCAGGCCCTAAAATTGTTGATATTACTGATGAAGTTTCTCAGGTTGCAAAAGATCCTCAAAAATATACTGCTGCTAAAGCTTCTAATTCTATAAAGACAACAAATTTAGATCCTAAAAAACCTTCTGTTGATCCTAAAATAGTAGATCCAAAAATTGTTGCTTCAAAAACATCTGCTGAAAATTCCAAGTCAGAAAGAACATCTACTGCTTCACAAACAATCCATTAAAAGAAAGTTAGAAGTAGTAAAACACAAGAAACACAAACATAGAATCCTAAAACAATTGGAAATGAAAAAACAACTGTAGAAAAGAAAGAAAAACCAACACAAACTAGTTACCAAAGAAGAACTGATTCAGATCAGTAAATCTCAACATACATTCAACATACAATCAGAAATTGTAAAATTTAAAATACCAATTCCTTTGGTTGAATTAGTAAAAAATGACCTGTATAAATCAACCATAATTGAAACATTAAATATGAATGATGGAGAAGACTCCATAAATGTAAATGATAATCAGCCAAAGTTGATTTTTGGCCCAGATGTAAATGTAAAACATGCAGATGGTGCATTTCCTCCATTTTATATCAGTCTCATCATTCATCATCAGATTCTACAGAACACTATGCAAGATTCAGGAGCTTCCAATAATTTAATGCCAAAAGCCATCATGGAAACTCTGAATCTAGAAATTACAAGGCAATATAAAGATTTTTTTTCTTTTGATTCCAGTAAAGTTAAATTCTTAGGTTTAATCAAGTATTTATGTGTAACACTAGTTCAATACCCTGGTAAGAGTATATTAATGGACATTGTAGTAGCTGATATCCCACCGAAATATGGTATGCTACTTTCTCGCTCATTGGGAGCAAAGTTGCAGGGATCTCTACAATTGGACATGTCTTATGCTACTATACCAGTCTTTGGCCATCCTAAAAAGTTATATAGGGAAACATTAATGAAGTACATGGTCTGTAGTGTTGAAATATCTATAAGTTACCCCATTTACTGTACACCAACTAACCTTGATTCTTTCATCCTTTGTAAATTTGAAACAAATGAAATCCAAACTGAACTAGTAGATAAAAGAGAGTACCAAACAATGATAACATTTTTCATGAATCTCAATGGCATTTAGACTTTGATGGTTTAGTGAATAAGTTAGGAGCAGGAGCAGGAGTCTGGAACAAATATGGAGAGCAATAATTTTAAAGGTCATGCTTTCAGGCTAAATTTCAAATGTACAAACAATATGGCTGATTATGAAGCCCTTATCCTAGGACTCCAAATCATTAGGAACTCAAGAGGAAAAAGAATTTTAATCATGGGAGATTCAGATTTGATCATAAAACAAGTAAATGGAGTTTATTCTATTTACAATCTTAGACTAAGCAAATATAGAGACATTGTCATAGATTTAACTGACGATTTATTGCAATGTAAGTTTGTTGTTATACCTAGAAAGAAAAATATGCAAGCTCATTGTCTTAAAAAAATTTCCAGTACATGCAATTTATCATTCCAACCTAATCACAGATTTACTGCTGAAGTCAAACCTAGGCCAATAATTCCAGATAATCTAAAGTATTGGCATATTTTTTCTCAGGATGAACAGATTTACAAGTTTATGAACAATGAAGGGAACTTTCAAAATTGTATTATGGATACAGATTTTACAATAAATCATGATTTCGATTTTGAAATAGATTTAAATGAATTATATGTAAATAAAATAAAGTTTGATAAACCCACTATATTTATTCAAACTGACATAGATAGCTTAGAGAAAGTAGAGATTGAAGAAATTATTGAAGATGAATCAAATATAGTGCATCTTAAGGATAATTTTTTACCTAAAGGTTTAACCCACTTAGAAGATCTTTTTGACTCCAATGATGTAGCTAGAAAACCAAAAATGGAGCCAGTAAGATCTGATATAGAATAATGTAACAATGGTACAGAGTCAAAATCAAAGATAATCAAACTGTCCAAAATTTTACCTCAACAAGAAAAGGATAAATATATTGAGCTTTTAAAGGAATATCAAGATGTGTTTTCTTGGAGTTATGAAGATTTAAAATCTTATGATATAAACATAATCCAACATAAAATTCCAATAAAATAAGATCAAAATTCATTCAAACAAAAGTTGAGAAGGATTAATCATGTACTATTTACTTAGATTGGAAAAGAAGTTAAGAGAATGTATGATGCCCAAATCATTGCTCCAATCATATATTTCGATAGGGTTTCAAACATAGTCCCTACAAGAAAGAAAACAGGAGAAATTACATTTGTGTCGACTTTAGAAATCTTAACAAAGTATCCTTAAAGGATAATTACCCTTTACCTAAAATGGACCACATATTACAAAGGGTAGTATGTTCTTCAAGGATTTCACTGTTAGATGGTTTTTCAGGATACATCCAGATCCTAGTTAAAGAATAAGACCAAGCTAAAACAACATTTACTACCCCTTGGGGCACTTTTATGTATGTAAAAATTCCCTTTGGCCTAATGAATGCAGGAGAAACCTTTCAAAGGGCTGTGGACATAGTTTTTTCAAAGGAAATACATGAATTCTTAGTAATTTACTTAGATGACATTACTGTGTTTTCCAAAATAGATAATGAACACTTGGATCATTTGAGACAAGTTTTAATTAAGTATAGGAAATATGACATCTCTTTAAATCCTAAGAAAAGTATATTTGGATTAGAAGAAGGTAATTTACTTGGACATATAGCCTCAAAAGAAGGAATTATGATAGATCCTGCTAGGATAGAAGCAATTCTGAACATCAACCCACCAAGAAATATCAAAGAATTAAAAGCTTTCCTAGATAAGATAATTTTTTTAAGAATATTCATATCTAATTTAGCTGAGATAATTAGAGAATTGAATAACATGCTCAAAAAATATTCAGTTCTTAGATGGACTGTTGAGGCTAAAAAATCATTTGACTCTATCAAACAAGCCTTAACCAAAACTCCAGTCCTAATAAGTCTTGATTTTGAGAAAGATTTCATGATTTTTTCATTTTCTTCAGAACACACCATTGCTACAGTTTTACTGCAGAAAAATGACCAAGGATTTGAACAACCCATAGCTTTTTTCAGTAAAGCCCTTATAGATGCCTCTTTGAAGTATAAATTTATGTAAAAACAAGCCCTAGCCTTGGTTAAGGCCATTAAATACTTTAGAGTTTATATTCTCTACTCACACATGATTGCCTATGTCCCAAATTCTATAGTTAAAGACATTCTTACTCAGGATGGTCTTGATGGAAGAAGAGAAAAGTGGATTGACACTATCTTAGAAAATGACATAGAGATAAAACACACTAAGCTCATTAAAGGTCAAGGATTAGCTAGACTTATGGCTGAATCTAATTGTAATGCCTTAGATATAAATTTTATTGCTCAAGTTGATGATCAGGAAGAGATGGCAACTCCATCGATTAGTGAAGCCTTTTCACACTCACCTTGGTATATAGATATTATATTTGTGCTCCAAAACTTGCAAGCTCCTCCTGAATTGTCAAGAACCAAAGCTAGATTTTTAAAACATAAAGCAGTAAGATTTTGTACCTTAGATAATGTACTTTTTTGGAGAGATCATAGTGGTATTTTACTAAATTGTTTACTTAAGGAATAATCTGACAAAATACTAGAATAATTTCATGCAGGTGACTATGGAGGACATTTATACTAGAAAAACTACTGCAGACAAGATTATGAGAGCTAGTTTTTACTGGCCTACCTTGTTTGCTGATGTCAAAAAATATGTTATTTCATGTCATAAGTGCAAAAAATTTTAGCGTAAGAAGAAATTATCACCCCTCCATTTAAAGACAATTTCAACTGAAGTGCCATTTCAACAATGGGGTTTAGACTTCATTGGTGAAATTCACTCTCCCTCTTCAGGCCAACATAAGTGGATTTTGATAGCCACTGATTATTTTACCAAGTGGATTGAAGCCATACCCTCCAGACAATCCACAGATACTGTCATTATTTCCTTCCTAGAAAACAACATCCTTTCAAGATTTGAATGCCCTCAAAAGATAATTATTGACAATGTAGCAACATTCAAATCCAAGAAAATGATTGACTTTTGCCACAAATACCATATTACCTTAGGAAATTCCACTGCATATTACCCGCAAGGTAATGGCCTAGCTGAATCCTTAAACAAAAGCCTTGTAAATATCATCAAAAAATTACTTGAAGACAATAAAAATATTTGGCATAAAAAGATAGTCAATGCCTTATGGGCAGATAGAATTACTACTAAGAAATCCATTGGTACTTCACCTTATCAACTAGTTTATGGAATGGATGTTGTTTTTCCTTCCTCCCTAGGTGTACAAGTGATGAAAATTACCCAAGAATTATAGGTTGAAACAAATGACATCCAAACGAGGATAAATCAAACTATTCACTTGCAACAAACAAGGGAAGAAGTTTATATAAAATCTCAAGTCATTCAGGATAAGATCAAGAAAATCTATGATAAAAAGACTAAAGAGAATGATTTTTACATAGGAGATAAAGTGTTAAAATGGGATTCTAGAAGAGAAGACAAAGGAAAACATGGAAAATTTGATTTTCTATGGAAAAGACCTTATGTAATTTATGGATATAGAGGTAATAATGCTTTCTTTTTGAAAGAACTGGATGGAACAAATCTGCAAGAAGGACCAATTAATGGCAGACTGTTGAAGCACTACTACTCACCTGAGTTAACCAATATTTAGTTTTCATTCACTTTGATTATTGTACATATAAATTGCAACGTTTAGATTCGATTAGATGTTTCCTCAGCAAAGTTGAAGCCCGAAGAGAAAGCCCTAAGCTTTGAAAAGTAAATATCATAAATATGAATAAGTTGCATATATCAGAAGACATTTACATGGTCATCACAGTCAAATTTCAAAAGGAAACTAGTCTCAGAGTTCTTGATATTTCACCAAGAAATGTCATCCCCATGTGGAGCCGCTGTTAGGGTCCTATAATAATAGGGTTCAAAAAATTTTGAATTGACTTTAATAAGTCTTGTAAATATGTACATACCTTGCTTTCTACAAGTTGTTTTCCCATATTTTGAAAAAATGAAAAATAATAAAAAACCAAAAAGAGGGTAAAAAGTCCTAAAAGAAAGATCAAAGGACTTAGAAAAATATATACCCCAAAAGAAAAAGAGAAATAAGACTAGAAAGTGAGCAAATCCAAATGCCACTACTTTTACTTTTACTGCAAGAATAATGATTATGTGCAAAGTGTCAATAAATGCCATAATCCATGATCAGTTAAACAGTTTAATCTTAACTTTTCATGTTTTCAATCTCATTTTTTAGATAGTGAATAAACATTTGTCAAACAGTTTAAAATTGACAAATCAGTAGATAGGTAGAGAATAATGAGGAGCTCAATAGTTTAATCTGAGCCCTCGAATGAAATAAGGTAGATTTAGATAGTTTTAGGATTTGAAAGAAAATGTTTTAATGTTTCAAGCATAAATGCACCTGCAAAATGAAGAAAACATGTTAGAAAAAGTTGGGTAGGTAGAAATCAGTGGAGAAATCATGTAAATAATACATCATCGGGAAAAATCACTAATTTCCCCTCCTCTATGACTATTCAGTATTCTAAGCTATCAGTCAAACAAGCTTAGAGAATTTCTCTGACTTTTGTTGGGACCGGACCTAAGGCTCTATGGTTGGTTAGTTAAAAATATTGAGTTCTTATGTTAAATCCTCATTTATCATCATTTACCCTTCATTCATACTTTTAAACCCCTTTTTCCTAAGTAAGCACACATTCTTGCTTAGTAAAATTGTAATCCCCATATAAGTAACTTCATCTCTTCATAAGCATTCATAAAAACCCATAAAAACACATTTATCCTAAGTATTAGTGAAAGAAATATAAAGATGAGCAATGCTTGATTTTGTACTATACTTAGAGATAATATGTATTTTGTTTTACATTTTACTCCCATCTCATATTAACTTTTGAAATATTTTATTAATTCCCTAAGAAATACCCTTTCCTAGTTATTAATTCCCTTATATTCAATAAACCCCCAAAACCCACTATTATAATGTCTAAGACCAAAGTCTATTATCTATGTGCGCAAATGAAAAATCCCAAGTTATAAAACCCTTTGGCCTAAACTATCTTTATTCTAATGTATCCCACCCCTATAGTTTTTAAAGTATTGAAAAAGGTTGAAAACCATATAAATACAATAAATAAACCCTCCCGCTTATGTTTTATTAAAAACATTTAACAAATGTTTTAAATAAAAATATTAACCCCACCACATATTAAACCATTGCTCTTATATGTATAAAACTCGCTCCCATATATATTTTATTAAAACCTTGTATTATATGTGTTAAACCTTTGACCCTAAGTCATATCATAAAAGGTTTGAACATATTATAAGCCCCACCGCATTATAAACCCTTCTGTTGCATTTAATCCACCCCGGTCCCACATTTCTGCTCCAAAGAAACTCTTGACATGATCCCAGTTATTCGCTTCTAACCTTTTGATCTGATGGTTGAAGATTGATATCACGTAAAAAACATGCCCGATTGCCCCAAGGAAAAAGCCACGTGAAATGGGTGGTTTCCCGCTGACGCCTCTCATCCACGTGGCCCTTTATGATTGTTCCACGTGGGTTTTGATTAAAACCACTTACCAATGAAAACCCACGTGATTACCACCAGTTTTTGTCCTTTCAAAAATTTGAAACCGCTTTCCGCCTGATAGCAACTCGCATTCAATATCAATCAATGCAAATTCATACATTTTAATTAAACCTTGTATATGCATTTTTCCACCTATATGTCATTTTTAACCATTTTTTTTCCTTCCCAACTGTATAAGCCTGAAAAACCCCCTGATAGCCATTTCAACGCCCAAAACCTCTGAATTCACCAAAAGAATCATGTAAAAATTGTTGAGGAGTCGCACCTGCTCCAGTTCAACCATTGAAAGCCATCAATTCGACTAGGAGATTAGAAACCCTTTTAAAAGTTGATAACTGCATCAAAACAGGTATTCTTCTGAGATTCAAACCTATAATTAAATTGAAAAAACCTTGTAAAAGAAAGCAGAATCATTTCAAAGTCAGGAAAATCAAGTAATTAAATTGTCTAAAAGTCCCAGAAACAGGCCAAACTCTAGCAAAATTTTCCCAAGAACCCTAGTTGTCTGCTGTGTGGTATTTTAAAGGAAATTTATCAGTTTTTCACAATTATTGATCAATTTAAAGCTCTAAAAGGCCAAAAATCCTCTACAAGTGCCCTATCCTTCTATAAATACTTTTGCAAACGGAATTTTAGCTGATTTTGTAGTCAAGAACTTAGAAAACCCTTGTTTTGTGTTTTAGACCAGTTTTGAAGCCTCAAAACTTATTTGAGAAACCTAATTGAGCATAAAATCCAAAAAGAAATTCTAAATTGCTAAAATTGCCCAAACAATCCTATGTTATAGTTAAATTTCCTCTGCAAACAGTTTAAACTTGCAGAAGCCAATAAAAATGCCTAAAAAATAGAATGTAAACAAATATGAATGTTCTAAGACTCCTAAAGCTACTCCTGCCATGACTCCAAATGCTGCAATTAAATCCAACCCATTACAACCCCCAATTTTTGATATTGAGCATATTCCCCTAGCTAACATTGACTACAAAATAGTTGATCCTATAGTTGAATTCAATATGTTGGATATCCACAACTACTGTTTTGAAAAATCTTTAGGTGATCATGAAGAAGATCACATTTGGGAATACAATTTACCCAAATATGTAGTTCCCCTGACTCACCCTTGTCAATAAATTATCAGATTATGCCACCAGTACTACATTCCTAAACAAAGAGCTATTGTGAATGCAAATAAAGAGGTCCTATTTACCATTATTGCAGATTCAATAATCCAAATGCTACAACTTCAACTAGACCCCCAAGCAGTACCTTTGTCTATTGAAGCCCTCACTAAGCTATACATTGGCTTAGAATTTCCTAAAAGGTTTATGATTTTTCAAACTTTCATGCCCCTGCATGTTGAAATTCCCAAATTAAACCCTCCTTATTCAACTGCCAAGTTCCCTGAAGGTTCAAGGCATGTAATCTCCATGATTTCATTTATACTTGGGTATTTCACTGATGAGCACATTGATGAGTCTATCTTAGGATTTTTGTCCACCTTTTCTCCAGGTGAACTTCCTTCAGTTATATTTGACTATGTTGGTTTTATTGCTGATATTATTCACTATCAATTGACTAATTTGCAGGTGGAAGGAGTATTCAGATATACCTCCTATTTATTCCACTTGTTTCTATTTTTCCAATCATAAAGCTTTCCAATTTCACTCCAAAAGTTGGATATAGAAGGAAAACCCCTATAATTTATCTTTTGGACATCTATACTTACAAAATAAGGCACAAAATTCACTTATTTAGAGTTTGCAAAGTTGTTTTTACATCCATTGATCACCATCTTGACAAAAACAGAGCAACCTAGAATCAGTGAGGAAATGAAGAAAATATTGCAGCTATCAGAGCAGAGAAAAGTGGGTGATTGGTATTTGTATGAGAAATTCACATAATCAAAGTTTTTGGTTCCAACTTGTTACCTTACAAGTTACCTAAGCATCTATCAATGAAGATATTTGCCTTAGAGTACATTAGACAAATCCTAAATTTAGATTCAATTAATTTTATGGAAGCCAAGAAAAAGACCCAATTTAAACTCAAAAATCAAATTGGGCCATTCATATGTAATCAAAGAGATGCAGAAAAGGAAGCTACAAGTCAACTACTAGAATATAAATTAGAAGAAAGCTTCCTGTGGAATTATGATCCACAAGGGATCTTAAGTGAACTAAGGGTAAAATGTAAATTGACACCCTTTATCCATGAGTCAAAGCTAGAAATAGAGAAGTTTTCTAATCAAATTGAGTGGGTTGAAAACACTTTAACAAGGCAGTTAACCAAAAGAATGCTAGTCACACTTTGGAAATTTCCAAACAGCTAGAGACATCCACTAAGAGAATCAGAGAAGAAGGAACTTATACTGCAGATACTACAACAGAGAAAAAATTTAAAATCATTTACAAAGAGAGGCCAAAACTAGATACAAAATCTAAAGGCAAAGTAACAATAGATGTTGAAGAAGCAGAGACCTTGAATACCAACACTGCACAGGCAGAGACCAATGTAGCCATTGTAATCATCAGTGAGCCAAATCAGAATCAAGAATAATTGAATAATGAAGAGACCCAAATGAGCGAAAGGTAGCAAAGTATGGAGGCTTCTTCCTCACATTCAGCTGAGGAGAATGATTTAGATATTAAGGAGAAATACAAGAAAATAAAATTGAAGAATGAAGAAATCAAAACTGAAATATATTCTCAATTATTGAAGCAAAATCCAAGTAACCAAAACAGATTCCTATCAGTATTTGATTATTCAATAAAAAAATAATTATGTTAGTTTTACAGCCCACAATACCAGTGCCAAAGACAGTAGCTGACTATAAAAAGGTTGATATGGAAGTAGCTACAGACAAAATGCATGAATTGGATCAGATTGAGTTTCATAGGAAAACCTCAGAGATGCTCTATTCCACAATCACAACAAAAACTATGAGTGCTTATAGGCTTAAAAATACCATCTCTAATATTTAGGACAAAATGAAGATGCATAAAGCTTCATTATATGCAAAGAATCTAAGGATAAAGGCCTTCGAAGATTTAGTATTACAAGTAGAACATGATCCTAGAAACATCAAAGCAGCAGAATCATTGGTTAAAAAGAAAAATGAGGGCATAGTTGCCTTGAGGAAACAGCTCAAGCTTCCTCAAAGGGAGAATCCTCAAACAAAGGAATTTTTACAAGATCAAAAGGAAAAATATGAAATGATGAATTTGATACTTCAACTGACAGCTCAAATCAAGGAAATGGAAGTACAAATGGACCAACTTGTCCAAGAAAAGGAGATATTTGAAGAACCATTGATTCCCACAGTCATCCCAGTCATCACAGCAGCAGTGCCTTCTACTTTAGGAGAAAAATTAGCACCCAAAGAGCCACTGACCACTGCAATGCCAATGACTTCTTCAACAACTTCAGTAATTGAATCCTCTACAATAGTGTTTCCACCTATATATGAAAGTAGTCAACTAGTAAAAGAAATGGAGGAGATGTCCTTGAAGACCAATGAAATCAATATATTGATTAAGATAATTGAAAATCTTGAGAAAACAAACAAATCAACTTATATAGATGTTGAAATACATGAGAAAAATGCCCACAGATTGAGTGAAGAGGTAAAATATCTCCAAAAAGAATTAAAACTTAAGGATCAGATATCATATATTAAAAATTACCTATGGAATAATTTAATTGAAGCCATCCATGATGTGTGGCCTTCAATTCAGGTGATTTTTGAGCAGAGAGATTTATTATTGGTAGCCCAAGCGAAAATCCAAAAGACACAAGCTAATTTAGCATATAAACCAGAATAGGTTGTAAGATTAATAAATTTCCACAACAACAAGAATAGACAGGAACTTGAAGAGCTAAAAATCAATGATAGGACAATAAATATCCTAGAAATTAGGAAATTTACCACCAAAATAAATTTAATGAGGCGGCTTGAAGAGAAATGTGAAGGAATGAATACTGCTATCACTAGATTCATGGTTAAATTCACCAATTTAAGGCAAAAGGGACTTCCTGATATCATGGTTATCAATGATAAGTTAATGCCCCATAATTATTATGAGAAAAAGATAATAGAACATGACAAGGAGCAAGTGAACGAGCCAACAGGTCAAGATATTCCCACAGGGAACGTATTGTTGAAAAGTTTTCAAGATTTGCTTTATTTCTAGTATGAAATAAAGCACTTATTTGTCATCAAGCCCACATTTTCCAGGTACACTAAGGCTGATGATAATTTTAGGAAACTCAAGAATATTAGAATTCCTGAAAAATGAGGAGTGGCAAGCATTGAGTGATTTGCTATGAAGAATGAAAGGCAAACAAATGAAGAAAAAAAAAAATGTTTACTGTTTTCATTGTCAAGACATATTTTTACAGTAGAAAGAAATTTTACTGAAGGTTAAAGAGTATCTGAGGTGAAAGAGCATCAGCGAGAATGAGTATCAGTGAAGGCAAGTTAGATTCTGAAAAATATCTAAAAGGCCAGAAAATAAGACACATAAACAGTCAGTTGCTTCTTATCTTAAAACAATTTCTATTTATTTTGAATAAAATAGGACAGCTAGCTAATTTGTTGAGCAAGCTGTAACTATTATTGTTGTAAGATATTCAATTTTCCTAAGTTAATTCCTAGAAGTCATCTAGGATATTTTGTAAAACATTTTATATAAATACACACTCTTTGAAGTATGTTTGTGTGGAATAAAATTGCTGGAGATTACTATAGATATTTTGTTGACTTGAAGGCTTTGGATTTTGATTTTGAGTAGCAGACTGGATCAACTATTTGGCATCATACTTCAGGATCCCTGTGATAAGCTATATTGAGTGAAATACTCTCTAAAACTTTTCATTGTTATTCTTCTTTGTTACATGCATACATCTATGTTTTAATTCTAAATCTGCATCTATAACTAGGAGTATTACTATAGGACATGTTAATAGCACCATGTTTTTAACTAGTTATCATTTGTTTGTTTCCTTCTGATTTCCAGTTTAGGGAACCCTTAATTTCTCTCTCTCCCATTTGACCTCTATCTTCTGCTTCCCTTTTCTGGATTTAAGGATTCTTAAGTGCCCTTTATCCTAATCATACCATCTCAAAAACCAATTTTCCCAAGATCTCCAAGGGTTATCTACCTTGCCCTATAGACATTTGACCTTTTAGGCTTTGATACCAGTTCTGTTAGCTTGACTTAGTCTCCATAGCCCAATGGACAAGTAAATTTCCCTCTATCTACCCTCCAAGTAAAATTTTCCCACCAAATCCAACAAAACCAAACCAAAGTTGCACTTTCATAGCCAGCCTAATATTCACAAATGAAAACAAAGTTAAACTTGAAAGAGAGAGCCCTCTTTGAACCCTAGGAAGGCTAGATCCTAGAGTTTGAAGTAGGTTTGTGGTTACCTCTAGTATTCTTTGACTAAAAACTAAAATCACACAACTTAAGAATTTACTGGAGTGATAACATTACTGCTGACCATACTGGGGAAATAACGAGTCCCTAGTCATAAAATTAGTCTTAAAGGAATCATTTAAATCATCCTTTTACTTTAAGATTATTTTTATAGGTTGTGGGTATTAAAAAATTGTAATTATGGCTTCTAAGAAAACCTACTATACCAGGTCTAACCCAAATCTTAAGCCTGTTGTAATAGTAGATAACCCAGACCGAATTGGTAAAAAAAACAAACAAAATTGAGAAGTTGAAATCTCATTAATAAGAGTCAATTCACTACCAAGTGAATTAGTAAGTCTGCAAGACATTCATTTAGATCTGAAGTTTGAGCATTCTTAATTTAAAATAAAATCTGAAAATGATTTTAAAACTGTTGTTTTAGACCCTGCTTTTATTTCATTTTTGAATGCAAAACATAAATCTATTACAGTAAGTTCTAGATCTAAGAAAGTTGAATATCAGACCAAAGTTGAAGAGATTAATGTTACTATTCTAAAATATATTGATCAAGCGATTGAATTAGCTCATTTATTGACTTATGCAAACAGACCTTCAGCTTCCCAATTACATACTACAATAATTCCAACTAGAGATTCATCTCTGTATGTTGTTACATCATTCATAAATTTTACCACCAGCTCATCTACAGATCCATTCATCCCTAAATTACCTCTACAACCTAGAGTTTTATTTCCAACAATCACTTCATCCACTATATCCATTATTTCACCTTTTGATTTCTTAAAAACATCATCCTAATTTCCCAACACTTCAAATACAATCTATAGTTCATCCACTATCATTTCCTGCACAACTCCAAGCAGTTATATCTTACCTCCTAGTCAAGCTAAGCTTCAAGCTATGGCTGCTAGATATGCTCCCCTTTTCCTACCACAACAGCTTCGTGATATGCCACAAGACTATCAAAATAAAATACCATTGTTTGATGGCACTACCCAATATACTACTCAGCGACATATTACTAAGATGACAGACTTCTTTGAAATTTATGAAATTGATGATTCAGATGTTCAAATGAGACTGTTTGTTCAAACTTTAACACGAGGAGTTAAGAAATGGTTTGAAGATTTAGCTACTGGTAGTGTAACTAATTTAGCGGTCTTTTTTACTTTGTTTTTAAATAAATGGGAAAAGAGAAAGAACCCCCTCCAAATTTTGTCCGAATTTGATTCTTTGAAAAGAGCTCCAGATGAGTCAGTCCAAGATTACTACACTAGGTATAATAGTGTCTATAATTCTATCCCTGCAAATCTTAAATCTAATCCTTATTCTGTTCTACTCAAATTCCCTCATGGATTTGACACAGATATGGCTTACTAATTAAGGGAAAGAGATTCACACACCTTAGAAAAAATGCAAACTGATGTAGTTAGTGTAGAAGTGAATATTCTAGCCAGAAAAGCTAGACTTATAAATAAAAGAAGAGTGACAACTAAAGAATAAAATGCTAATTCAGACACAAAAATGGATGTTATAGCTAAAACTTTAGAAAGAGTGATTGATAGACTAGATAATATGGAAAGAAGGCCTTAGTGGGATAACCAACAACAGATCAGAAATCCCAATTTTAGAAAAAATATAAATTACGGAAAAGCAAAAGAAACATCCCCAGACCAAACAATTAGGCCACCATTCCAAGAGAGCTATGATGAAAGTTCTCAGAATAATAATGATGATGAGGAGGACACTATTAATCTAATGGGAATTGATGAAAATAATACTATTTTCCTTACTCAAGAAGATCAGGAATTTTTTGAACTTCAACAGCTTAAATTATATTCTAGTGAATCCTTTGATTATAAGCAAGGTTATGACTATGCAATAAATGAAATACATAGCCAATATAACCTTAGAAACAAGAAAAAAAAAGAGCCTTCTACTAAGAATACTTCCCAAAATCAGAATTAGAAAACAGTGGAAGCTCCTAAAACAAAAGTTCTACAAATTCTCCCAAGGGAAAATAAGCAAAACTTAAATTCTTCCCAAAAAATTTCTAGTCCTAAGAAAGCATCAGGCCCTAAAATTGTTGATATTATTGATGAAGTTTCTCATGCTGCAAAAGATCCTCAAAAATATACTGCTACTAAAGCTTCTAATTTTGTAAAAACAACAAATTTGTATCCTAAAAACCCTTTTGCTCATCCTAAAATAGTAGATCCAAAAATTGTTGCTTCAAAAACATCTGCTGAAAATTCTTAAGTCAGAAAGAACTTCTACTGCTTCAGAAACAATCCTTCAAAAGAAAGTTAGAATTAGTAAAACATAAGAAACAAAAACAAAGAATCCTAAAACAATTGAAAATGAAAAAAAAATGTAGAAAAGCAAGACAAACCAACAGAAACTTCAGTTACCAAAGAAGAACTGATTCAGATCAATAAATCTCAACCTACATTCAACATACAATCAGAAATTACAAAACTTAAAATACCAATTCCTTTGACTGAATTGGTAAAAAATGACCTGTATAAATCAACCATAACTGAAACATTAAATATGAATGATGGAGAAGACTCCATAAATCTAAATGATGATCAGCCAGAGTTGATTTTTGGCCTAGATGTAAATGGAAAACATGCAGATGGTGTAGTTCCTCCATTTTATATCAGTCTCACCATTCACGATCAAATTCTGCATAACACAATGCTAGATTCAGGAGCTTCCCATAATTTAATTCCAAAAGCGATCATGGAAACTCTGAATCTAGAAATTACAAGGCCATACAAAGATTTGTTTTCTTTTGATTCCTTTAAAATTAAATGCTTAGGTTTAATCAAGGATTTATGTGTAACACTAGTTCAATACCCAAGTAAGAGTATATTAATGGACATTTTAGTAGTTGATATCCCACCAAAATATGGTATGCTACTTTCTCGCTCATGGGGAGCAAAGTTGTAGGGATCTCTACAATTGGACATGTCTTATGCTACTATATCACTGTTTGGCCAGCCTAAAAATTTATATAGGGAAATATTAATGAAGTACATGGTCAGTAGTGCTGAAATATCTATAAATTACCCCATTTACTCTACATCAACTGACCTTGATTCTTTCATCCTTTGTAACTCTGAAACAAATGAAATCCAAACTGAACTAGTAGATAAAAAGAGAGTACCAAACAATGATAACATTTTTCATGAATCTCAATGGCATTTAGACTTTAATGGTTCAGTGAATAAGTTAGGATCAGGAGCATGATTCTGGATAACAAATATGGAGACCAATCATTCTGAAGGTCATGCTTTTAGGCTAAATTTAAAATGTAAAAACAATATGGCCAAGTATGAAGCCCTTATCCTAGGACTCCAAATCATTAGGAACTTGGGAGGAAAAATAATTTTAATCATGAGAGATTCAGATTTGACCATAAAACAAGTAAATGGAGTTTATTATGTTTACAATCCTAGACTAAGCAGATATAGAGACACTATCATATATTTAACTGATGGTTTATTGGAATGTAAGTTTGTTTTTATAACTAGAAAGAAAAATATACAAGCTCATTGCCTTGAAAATTTTTCTAGTACATGCTATTTACCATTCCAACCTAATCACAGATATATTGCTGAAGTCAAACATCGGCCAAGTATTCCAGATAATCTAAAGTATTAGCAGATTTTTTCTCAGGGTGAACAGATTTACAAATTTATGAACAATGAAGGATAATTTCATAATTGTATTATAGGTACATATTGTACAATAAATCATGATTTTGATTGTGAAATAGATTTAAATGAATTAGATGTAAACAAAATCAAGTTTAATAAACCCACTATATTTAGTCAAACTGACATAGACAACTTAGAGAAAGTAGAGACTGAAGAAATTATTGAAGATGAATCAGATATAGTGAATCTTAAGGATAGTTTTTTACGTAAAGTTTTAACCCCCTTAGAAGATCTTTTTGACTCCAATGATGTAGCTAGAAAACAAAAAATGGAGCCAGTAAGATTTGACATAATAGAATATAACATTGGTACAGAGTCAAAACCAAAGATAATCAAACTCTCCAAAAATTTACCTCAACAAGAAAAGGATAAATATATTGAGCTTTTAAAGGAATATCAAGATGTTTTTGCTTCGAGTTATGAAGATTTAAAATATTATGATACAAACATAATCCAACATAAAATTCCAATAAAAGAAGATCAAAGGCCATTCAAATAAAATTTGAGAAGGATTAATCTTGTTTATTACCTTTGATTGAAAAATAAGTTAAGAAAATGTATGATGCCCAAATCATTGCTCCAATCAGATATTCTGATTGGGTTTCAAACCTAGTCCCTACAAGAAAGAAAACAGGAAAAATTAGGTTGTGTGTCGACTTTAGAAATATTAACAAAGTATCCTTAAAGGATAATTACCCTTTACCTAAAATGGACCACATATTACAAAGGGTAGTAGGTTCTTCAAGCATTTCATTGTTAGATGGTTTTTCAGGATACAACCAGATCCTAGTTCAAAAAAAGACCAAGCTAAAACATCATTTACTACTCCTTGGGGCAATTTTATGTGTGTAAAAATGCCCTTTGGCTTAATGAATGCAAGAGAAATCTTTCAAAGGGCTATGGACATAGCTTTTGCAAAGGAAATACATGAATTCTTAGTAATTTACTTAGATGACATTATTGTGTTTTCCAAAACAGATAATGAACACTTAGATCATTTGAGACAAGTTTTCATTGAGTGTAGGAAATATGGCATCTCTTTAAATCCTAAGAAAAGTATATTTGGATTAGAATAAGGTAAGTTACTTGGACATATATTCTCAAAATAAGGAATTAGGATATATCTTGCTAGGATAGAAGCAATTCTAAACATCAACCCACCAAGAAAGATCAAATAATTACAAGCTTTTCTAGGTACTATAATTTTTTTAAGAAGATTCATATCTAATTTAGCTGAGATAATTAGAGAATTGAATAACATGCTCAAAAAATATTCAGCTCTTAGATGGACTGTTGAGGCTAAACAATCATTTGAATCTATCAAAAAAGGATTAGCCAAAATTCCAGTCCTAATAAGTCCCAATTTTAAGAAAGATTTCATGATTTTTTCATTTGCTTCATAACACACCATTGCTGCAGTTTTACTGCAGAAAAATGACCAAGTATTTGAACAACCCATAGATTTTTTCATTAAAGCCCTTAGAGATGCCCCTTTGAAGTATAACATTATGGAAAAACAATCCCTAGCCTTATTTAAGGACATTAAAAGCTTCAAAGTTTATATTCTCTACTCACATTATTGCCTATGTCCCAAATTTTGTAGTTAAAGACATTATTACTCAGGATGGTCTTGATGGAATAAGAGGAAAGTGGATTGCCACTATATTAGAATATGACATAGAGATAAAACCCACCAAGCTCATTAAAGGTCAAGGATTAGCCAGACTTATGGCTGAATCCAATTGTAATGCCCTAGATATAAATTTTATTGCTCAAGTTGATGATTAGGAAGGGATGGTGACTCCATCGATCAGTGAAGCCTTTTCACACTCACCTTAGTATACAGATATCATATTTGTATGCCAAAACTTACAAGCTCCTCCTGGATTGTTAAGAATCAGAGCTAGATTTTTAAAACTTAAAGCAGTAAGATTTTGTAGCTTAGATAATGTACTTTTTTGGAGAGATCATAATGGAATTTTATTAAATTGTTTACTTAAGAAAGAAGCTCACAAAATACTAGAATAATTTCATGCAGGTGACTGTGGAGAACATTTGTATTGGAAAACTACTATAGACAAGATTCTGAGAGCTGGTTTCTACTAGCCTACCTTGTTTGTTGATGTCAAAAAATATGTTACTTCATGTCATAAGTGCCAAATTTTTTAGGGTATGAAGAAATTATTACCCCTCCCTTAAAGTCAATTTCAACTGAAGTGCCATTTCAACAATGGGGTTTAGACTTCATTGGTGAAATTCACCCTCCCTCTTCAAGCCAACATAAATGGATTTTGATAGCCATTGATTATTTTACCAAGTGGATTGAAGCCATACCCTCCTGACAATCCACAGATACTGTCATTATTTCCTTCCTAGAAAACAACATCATTTCAAGATTTGGATTCCCTCAAAAGATAATTACTAGCAATGCAACAGCATTCAGATCCAAGAATATGATTGAATTTTTCCACAGTACCATATTACCTTAGGACATTCCACTTCATATCACCCCTAAGGTAATGGCCTAGCTGAATCCTTAAACAAAAGCCTTGTAAATATCATCAAAAAATTACTTGAAGACAATAAAAAGACTTGGCATAAAAATTTAGTTAGTGCCTTATGGGCAGATAGATTTACTACTAAGAAATCCAATGGTACTTCACCTTATCAGCTAATTTATGGAATGGATGCTATTTTTCCTTCCTCCCTAGGTGTACTAGTGACGAAAATTATCCAAGAATTATAGGTTGAAACAAATGACATCCAAAGGAGGATAAATCAAACTATTCACTTGCAACAAACAAGGGAAGAAGTTTATATCAAATCTCAAGTCATTCAGGATAAGATCAAGAAAATCTATGATAAAAAGAATAAAGAGAATGATTTTTACATAGGAGATAAAGTGTTAAAATGGGATTCTAGAAGAGAAGACAAAGGAAAACATGGAAATTTTGTTTTTCTATGGAAAGGACCTTATGCAATTTATGGATATAGAGGTAATCATGCTTTCTTTTTGAAAGAATTGGATGGAAAAGATCTGCAATAAGGACCAGTTAATGGTAGAATGTTGAAGCACTACTACTCACCTGAGTTAACCAATAGATAGTTTTTATTCACTTTGAGCATTGTACATATACATTGCAAAGTTTAGATTGGATTGGATGTTTCCTCATCAAAGTTGAAGCCCGAAGAGTAGGCCTTAAGCTTTGAAAAGTAAATATCATAAATATCAATAAGTTGCAGATATCAGAAGGCATTTACATGGTCATCACGGTCAAATTTCAAAAGGCTACTAGTCTCATATTTCTTGATATTTCACCAGGAAATGTCATCCCCATGTGGAGCCACTGTTAGGGTCCTATAATAATATGGTTCATAAAATTTTGAATTGACTTTGATAAGTCTTGTAAATATGCACATACCTTGCTTTCTGCAAGTTTTTTTCTCATATTTTGAAAAAATGAAAAATAATAAAAAAACAAAAAGAGGGTAAAAAGTCCTAAAAGAAAGATCAAAGGACTTAGAAAAATATATACCCCAAAAGAAAAAGAGGAATAGGACTAGAAAGTAAGCAAATCCAAATTCCACTAATTTTAATTTTACTGCAAGAATAATGATTATGTGCAGAGTGTCAACAAATGCCATAATCCATGATCAACTAAATAGTTTAATATTAACTTTTCATGCTTTCAATTTCATGTTTTAGATAGTGAATAAACATTTGTAAAACAATTTAAAATTGACAAATCAGTAGATAGGTAGAGAATAATGAGGAGCGCAATAGTTTAATCTAAGTCATCGGATGAAATAAGGTAGATTTAGATAGTTTTATGCTTTTAAAGAAAATGTTTTAAGGTTGCAAGCCTAAATGCACCTGAAAAATGAAGAAAAAATGTTAGAAATAAAGTTGTGTAGGTAGAAAGTAGTGGAGAAATCATGTCAATAATACATCATCGGTAAAAATCACTAATTTCCCCTCCTCTATCAGTATTCAGTATTCTAAGCTATCAGTCAAACAGGCTCAGAGCATTTCTCTGACTTTTGTTGGGACCAAACCCCAGGCTCTATGACTGGTTAGTTAAAAAATATTTAGTTCTTATGTTAAATCCTTATTTATCATCATCTACCCTTCATTCATACTTTGAAACCCATTTTTCCTATGTAAGCACACATTCTTGCTTAGTAAAATTGTAATCCCCATATAAATAACTCCATCTCTTCATAAGCATTCATAAAAACCCATAAAATCACATTTATCCTAAGTATTAGTGAAACAAATATAAAGATTAGAAATGATTGATTTTTTACTATACTTAGATATAATATGTATTTTGTTTTACATTTCACTCCCATCTCATATTAACTTTTGACATATTTTATTAATTCCCTAAGAAATACCCTTTCCTAGTTTTTAATTCCCTTATATTCAATAAACCCCAAAAACCCACTATTATAATGTTTAAGACAAAAGTCTATTATCCATGTGCGCAAATGAAAAATCCAAAGTTATAAAGGCCTTTGGCCTAAACCATCTTTATTCTAATGTATCCCGCCCCTATAGTTTTTAAACTACTGAAAAAGGTTGAAAACTATATAAATACAATATATAAACATTAACCCAGCCACATATTACACCATTGCACTTATATGTATAAAACCCACTCCCATATACATTTTATTAAAACTTTGTATTATATGTGTTAAACCTTTAACCCTTAGTAAAATCATAAAATGTTTGAACATATTATAATCCCCACCGCATTATAAAACCTTCCGTTGCATTTAATCCACCCCAGTCCCACCTTTCTGCTCCAACGCAACTCTTGACATGATCCCAGTTGTTCGCTTCAAACCTTTTGATCCGATGGTTGAAGATTGATATCATGTAAAAAACATGCCCGACAGCCCTAGAGAAAAAGCCACGCGAAATGGGTCCTTTCCCACTGACCCCTCTCCTCCATGTGGCATTTTATGATTGGATCATGTGGGTTTTGATTAAAACCACTTACCACTGAAAACCCACTTGATTACCACCGGTTTTTTTCCTTTCAAAAATTTGAAACTGCTTCCCACCTTATAACAACTCGCATTCAATGTCGATCAATGCAAATTCATACATTTTAATTAAACCTTTGTCTTTGTGTTTTTCCACCTATATGTCAAATTTAACCATTTTTTTTTGCCTTCCTAACTATGTAAGCCTACAAAACCCCCTGATAGCCATTTCAATGCCTAGAACCTCTGAATTCACCAAAAAAAGCCTGTAAAAATTGCTGAGGAGCTGCACCTACTCCAGTTCAATTTTTGAAAGTCATCAATTCGACTAGGAGATTAAAGAAACCCCTTTAAAATCCGACACCTGCGTGAAAACAGGTATTCTTCTGAGATTAAAACCTGCAATTAAATTGAAAAAGCCTTGTAAAAGAAAGCAGAATCATTTCAAAGTCAGGAAAACCAAGTAATTAAATTGCCCAAAATTCCCAGAAATAGGCCAAACTCTGGCAAAATTTTCCCAAGGACCCTAGTTGTCTGTTGTGTGGTATTTTCAAGGAAATTTATCAGTTTTTCACAATTATTGATCAATTTAAATCTTTAAAAGGCCAGAAATCCTCTGCAGGTGCCCTATCCTTCTGTAAATCCTTTTGCAAACAGATTTTTAGCCGACTTTGCAGTCAAGAACTCAAAAAGCCACTGTTTTGTGTTTTAGACCAGTTTTGAAGCCTCAAAACTTATTTGAGAATCCTAATTGAGAATAAAATCCAAAAATACATTCTATTTTGCTAAAATTGCCCAATCAAGCCTCTATTATAGTTAAATTGTCTCTGCAAATAGTTTAAACTTGCAGAAGCCAATAAAAATGCCTTAAAAATAGAGTGTAAACAAATCTAAAGGTTCTAAGACTCCTAAAGCTACTCCTACCATGACGCCAAATACTACAAGTTTATTCAACCCATTACAACCACCATTTGTTGATATTGAGCATATTCCCCTAGCTGACATTGACTACAAAATAAATGATCCTATAGTTGAATTCAATCTGTTGGATATCCACAACTGTTGTTTTGAAAAATATTTAGATGACCATGAAGAAATTCACATTTGGGAATCCAATTTACCCAAATATGTAGTCCCCCTCACTCACCCTTGTCAAGAAATTATTAGATTATGCCACCAATACTACATTCCTGAATAAAGAGCTATTTTGAATGCAAATAAAGAAGTCCTAATTACCATTACTCCAGAGACAATAAACCAAATGTTGCAGCTTCAACCAGACCCCCAAGCATGTAGAAATTATATAACTTATGTGTTATATGTCCAATATTCACCTGATCTCACACTATTTTAACTTCATGCAAAATACAGAATCTATTCCACCATTGATCATTTTTGGAAATTAAATCAAGATTGCAATGCACACATGAAACAATAAAAATTCACGCACATTAACACAACTGTTTAACAGGAGAGCCTGAAGCTGAAAACCCCAACTATCTGTATATAATATATGTCATAGAGATCATGTAAAAATCCTCATGCAAAGCTGATCATATCAAGGTCTCAGTTCAATACAATCGCTACACACTAACCAGGCCCAATCTTGCAAATCCATGCACCGATATTTGCCACCTGCTAGCCTGCCTCTACTGCGTAATCCCTACTAAAGAATAACTCTGAATGAATTTGAATTACTCTTGGATTGACTGCGCAATCCTCATTGGCATCTCCACTGAGTGTTGGATGCAATCAATGCATCACTATAGTCACAATTGATAGTCACACTTTCTCTTTCACCTATCTCTCCACTGGTCTCCATTGAAACTACCATGCATTGTAGTTAACTGATGTATTCTTCAGTTGATTAATGAGTTATTATTTGTGAATTAATTAAATAATTAATTCACTCCACTCTCACTAGTGTATCAATCAGTTAGACTAGATACAACTAGCTCAACTGAGTCTAACTGAATTAAACTAAATACAACTCCACCAACTACTTCTCCAAATCCATCAAACTCTGTCACATAATTTCTAACTGAATTCCCCCATGCAATAGCTCCAGTAAACCCTCAGGAATAGCATAATTCCTTCTGTCAATTTTTGTGCCACATATGTGCACTTAACTGAAGTGCTCCAAGAGAATAATTTTCTGTTTAGAGTCCAAAGATTATTAAGAGCTAATAATATTCGACATTTCTATTTTTAGACTGGTAGTCTAAGAATAGACTCCACCCAATATGTCTAAAAATAGAAGTCCATCTATTTTTCCAACTTGACCAACCATCCACAAATAGCATCCTGCAACTCATAGAATATGATCGACATGTCTAAAAATAGACATAGTCTAAATAATGACTTTGCGCCAAAAGATAGCCTGTGGGCCCACTTAGTGAAGGCGACTCTTTTCACTAAGCTCATCATCTTGTTGAATCTCAACACTCCCTCTCAAAAAGATAGAAATTATCTGCCACCCTGATCCTGTCTCTATGGTATTTGAATTTTCTCCTGGTGAGTGCCTTCATCAGAATATCTGCATCCTGATCCTCCGTAGGAATGTAAGAAAGCAACATGATCTTCCGCTGCATACAATCTCTGATATGATGGTACCGAATGTCAATATGTTTAGATCTACCATGAAATACTGGATTAACTAAGAGTTTAATGCAACTCTGATTATCACAATATATCACAGTAGGATCTAAATGAGAACTGAACAAATCGACCAGGATCTTCCTCATCCATATAGCCTCACATACAGCCAAACTTGCTGCCATATACTCAGAATCCGCTGAACTGAGTGCCATGGATCTTTGTTTCCTACTGTACCAAGAAACTGTTGTAGATCTGATGTTGAAAATCCCTCCAGATGTGCTATTTCTATCCGTTGGGCTTCCTACCCAATTTGCATCCATGAAGCCATGCAGCTTCACCTCATCCGACTGTCTGTACCACAATCATACCCGATGTAGCATCCTCTTTCCTCTAACCACCAGGAAGAGGAGTGTCGATAGGCTTGCAGCCTTGCATGTAAAACTTATCTAGTATCTCTTGGGCATACTTGCCTTGAGACACAAACAGTTCACCTTTCCGCTACCAAATTTCCAATCCCAGGAAATAATGAAGGAGGCCCAAATCCTTCATCTCGAACTCCTTTGCAAGATCTGCCTTGCATGAGTGTATCAACAGTTCATCACCCGTTAGTATTAAATCATCTACATAAAGTAAAATGATCAAAAGCTTACCCTCCACCACAATCTGGTATAGGTTTGGATTCGCCTCACTCTTGGCGAAACCAAGTCAGGTGAAATAACTGTCTATCCATGTGTACCAAGCACAAGATGCTTGTTTCATCCCATACAACGCTCTTTTGAGCCTTCACACATGTGACTCGTTGCTGAAGATTTTGAATCCTTTAGGCTACTCAATGTAAAGCTCCTCCTCAATGATTTCGTTGAGGAACACAGTCCTCACATCCATCTGATGAATGTGCCAACCCATCTACGCTGAGAGAGCAAGGATGGTCCATATGGAAGAATACCTTGCGATAGGTGTAGGTTTTAACCCTGAACAGAAATTATCTACACATGAATCTTATAGCAGAAAATAAACAATAGCAAGAGCATAAAACATAAAATAGATAAACACAGAGATTTTCCCCTGGATCCCAAATCGGGACGCCCAGCTTGATATTTCATTGTATTCCTTTTAGTGTTACAACACATATATACATGCCGAAGCATACATAAACCCCAATCCATTAACCCTGGATTAGAACATAATCGTAGTTCCCTTGACCGGATCTACAAAAATACCAGGGGCCAAAAACCATCATACCCCAAAACCATGTGCAAAACCATGCACAAAACCATGGGTGTGGAAATAATATAACACATACCCAACATTCTCCCACTTGTTTTCTTTCCGCAGGGAGCCACAGGAGAGCTTAGTCATTGGCCCAATTCTTCAACACCCATTGTTTCTCTACACCAAGAGAACTTCTGAGTGCTCACAAACTTCTTCAATGCATCTGCAACATTCTTCAAAGTGTCCACCTTTACCAACAACACCCTTTTAGCCTCAACCATATATCTAACAAAGTGATATTGAACATCAATGTGTTTTTTCTTCGAATGATAAGCAGGGTTATTAGCCAAGAAAATTGCACTTTGGCTATCACAATCTATCCTTATAGCTTGTTGTACCAACCACATACTTGAACACAATCTCTGCAACCAAACTGCCTCCTTGCTTGCATGAGTGGCTGCCATGTATTCTGCCTCTGTAGTTGAAAGAGCCACTACAAACTATCTTTTAATCATCCAACTGACTGCGCCTCCAAATAGGCTAAACACATACCCACTTGTAGATCTTCTTTGGTCCAGATCTCCAGCCGAGTCTGCATCAACAAAACCATGAATTTCCAACATTATTTCCAATCCTAGTCTTCCCTAGTAGAACAAGCCATAATCACTAGTGCCATGTAAATATTTGAAAACCTGCTTTACTTCTGTCCAATGCTCCTTCCCTAGGTTTGACATAAACCTGCTCAATACTCCCACTACATGTGAAATGTATGGTTTAGTACATACCATTGCATACATTAGGCTACCCACTGTACTTGCATATGGAACACGGGACATATCCTCCTCTTATTCTTGTGTCTTGGGACACTGTTCAGTAGACAGCTTTACACCTACAGGAATATGAACATTCACCGGTTTACTATCCTGCATATTGAACTTCTACAATATAGTCCCAACATACTTCCTCTGGTTTAATCAGAGCTTCCTCTTTGCCCGATCTCTCTTAATTTCCATGCCCAAAATATAGTTTGCAGCACCAAGATCCTTCATGTCAAATTTGGAGAACAGTTGGGTTTTCAAATCTTGGATAATTTCTTTTTCATTTCCAATCAACAACATATCATCCACATACAAGACCAAATAAATAACACGGTCACCAATTAATTTAAAATAAACACAGTGATCCTCCTTGCTTCTGGTGAAGCCAAGTCCCCGTATATAGGTATCAAATTTCTGATACCACATGCTTAGTATTTGTTTTAACCCATACGAGAGACTTCTTCAGCTTTGCATACTAGTTCTTTCTTACCCTTCACCATAAAGCCTTCGGAGTTGCTTCATGTAGATCTCCTCTTCCAGATCCCCATGAAGAAATGTTGTCTTCACATCCATCTGTTCTACCTCAAAATCAAATGCAGCAGCAACATATAAAAGTAATCTAATAGAAGTAACTTTGGCAATAGGAGAAAAAATATCACCAAAATAAATTCCTGACACCTAGGAATAACCTTTTTCTACCAACCGAGCTTTGTATTTCTCCACCTTGCCTTCTACATTCATCTTCTTCTTAAACACCCATTTGCTCCCAATGGGCTTCCTTCCAGTCGTTAACTCCACCAGATCCCATGCCTCATTTTTATGCAAGGATGCCATTTCATCAACCATGGCCTCCTTCGAGAGTTGTACATCCTCTGAATCTACTGCCTCCCTGACAGTTCTGGGATCATCATCAATTATAGTTAAATTAAAATTTCAACAAAAAGCAGATGGAGTATACCTTTCTGGTTGTCTTCTTTCCCGAATTGATCTTCTCACAGCTAGAGTTTGTGGCTCTTCCTCTTCTCAGTCTTCTTCTGCTGTAGAGTCTGATTCATCCTCCTTTAGCTCAAAATCTATATTCTCAGGTTCCTTTGGTAGGACTTCATGTTTAATAACATCTTTCACCTCTCTAAACACCACATATCGACTGTACATAACCTTCCTTGTTTCCAAGTTCCAAAGCTTGTAACCCTTTAAACCATCCTTACACCCAATAAAGATGCACCTTTCAGATTTATTATCCCGGCTTGGTCCTTTTCTACTTTGGAACATGTACATATGCATCAAATCCAAATACCCTCAGATGTGAAAGAGAGGGTTTCTTACCAGTCCATACCTCATGTGGAGTCTTATCCTCCAACATTGATGAAGGTGATCTGTTAACCAAGTAACATGCAGTCTCCACTGCCTCTGCCCATAATTCTTGTCCTAACCCGGTACCATTGAGCATGCTTCTTGCCTTTTCCATCAGCATTCTGTTCATTCTTTCTACAACTCCATTTTGATGAGGTGTGTATGGAGTAGTCTTATACCATGCTATACCATACTTCTTACAGAACTCTTCAAATTCCTTCTTGCGGAACTCCCCACCATTATCTGTCCTCAGTACCTTTATCTTCTTCTCTGTCCGGTTTTCCACCAAAGCCTTAAATTCTTTAAATATATCAAAGACTTTAGATATCTTCCTCAAGAAATATATCCATGAATTCCTTGAGAAGTCATCTATGAATGAAACATAGTACACAGACTTTCCCAGTGATGGAACTGACATAGGTCCAAACACATCACTATGCACAAGTTCTAATATATTGTTCGCCCTCTTAGCACCAGAAGGAAAACTCACTCGATTCTGCTTCCCATATACACAATATTCATAGAAGTCAAAATCTAGAGATAAATTAGACATACCTTCAACCATACCATTTCTATGCAGTATCCGAAGGCCCTTCTCTCCAATATGTCTAAGCCTTTGATGCCATAGCATGGTCTTTTCTCCGGAGACGACTAGGCTTTCCACTCCACTTTCGGGAACCTGAGAACCGCCCATCAATAGTAGTGCTACCTTGTAGCTTGTATAGGATTCCGGTCAAACTCCCCACGTGGCTGCCGGTGTGGAACCATCTTACAGGTATATTTCTCGAACACTGTTTTTACACTTGCATCATCCATCTTGCTTACAGAAATCAGATTTCTGGCCAATGCAGGAATATGCAGAACACCAGGAAGTGTTATAATCCTTCCACCTTGCATCTTCAGCTAGACATTTCCATGTCTGATGATTCTGGCCTTCCTATCATCCCCTAGGAATACATCACCACCATCATATTTCTCATACTCGCAGAACCACTCCCGATGGGGAGTGAAGTGAAAGGATGCACCTGAGTCAATCAACCATAACTTATGATCTACACGTGTATTTGAAGAAGAATCCAAATACACATCCACACCTTCATCCGAGGTGGGTTTTGCCTCTGCAGAAGGAGAATCATCAGATCCCTTTCCTCTCTCAGGAGCTTTAGATCTACAGTCCCTTTTGTAGTGCCCTTCCTTTCTGCATTTCCAACACACCTTTACAAAATTTCTAGGAGATTTAGATCTCCCTCTAGATTTAGATCTCCCACTTGAAACCTTATTCTTGTTTCTGTTATGGGACCTTCCTCGTACAAATAAGGCATCTCCATTCTAACCCTCAATATTTCTCTTTCTCGTTTCCTCCGACAGCAAGGCTGAGACAATGTCATCAAAATTCAAGGTAGTTGTATTGCTACCTATTGCAATAACCATATTGTCCCATGAGTCTAATAGAAAACACAACAAACTGATGCACTTATATTCATTTGAGATTTTAATATCAACAGATGACAGCTGACTTAGCATAGTATTGAAGGCATTCAAATGCTCTGTCACCGAGTCTCCATCTTTCATCCTCAGGTTATACAGATTTTTCCACAGGAAAAATTTATTCACCAGAGACTTAGATTGGTACAAAGTACCTAGCTTTCCCCACATGGTCTTCACCGTAGCTTCCCTAAATACATTCAACAATAGTGAATTTGAGACACACAATCGTATAGTGTTGTCTTCCTTCTGATCCAGCTTCTTCCAGTATTCATCTGACATTGTCGTTGGTTTAGTACCTGGATCTACCGCAATCCACTGATCTTTATCCACCAGCAGATCCTCCATCTTGAGCTTCCACAGCTCAAAACTCTGACCATTAAATTTCTCGATCTCTATCTTTCCGCTGCTTGCCATCTTCTTTCACTACAAGAATCGATCCCGCATATCTCCCACTGAACAGGGTCTACCTCAGGCCCCAACAAAAAACCCTCAGAAGCAAAGGCGTCCCCTTGAAGCTGAAATAGCTCTGATCCCAAATGTAGGTTTTAACCCTGAACAAAAATTATCGACACACGAATCTTATAACAGAAAATAAACAATAGCGATTGCATAAAACATAAAACAGATAAACACAGATATTTTTCCCTGGATCCCAAATCGGGACGACCAGCTTGATATTTCATTATATTCCTTTTAGTGTTACAACACATATATATACATGTCGAAGCATACATGAAACCTAATCCATTAACCCTGGATTAGAACATAACCGTAGTTCCCTTGACCGGATCTACAAAAATACCAGGGGCCAAAAACCATCATACCCCAAAACCATGTGCAAAACCATGCACAAAACCATGGGCATGGACTGCCCATCAGAAATATAACACATACCCAACAATAGGTGCAAAGGTCTCTTCATAGTTGATCCCCTCGATCTGTGAGAAGCCCCAGGCAAAAAATATTGCCTTATACTTCTCGACGCTCCCATCAGTAGCTTGCTTCACTTTGTAAATCCATCTCGAACCTACCACTGATTTCCCTTCTGGCCTTGGGACAATCTCCCATGCACTGTTTCTGACAATCGAATCATACTCTTCCACCATGGGATCTACCCATGCGGAATCCTCCACAACTTCCTTGAAATAGGATGGCTCTGTCACAATACACTTTTTCATCAGAGCCATGTATCATTCATCCGGTGAAGCTTGTCTCTGTTGCGCGTTGGTGTAGGAAATCCTACATTCTGCGCATCAAGGTCGGTCGCTCGACACGTAGTGCGCTTTCACACCCTATAGTCGAAGCACTACGCGGTGGTTTATTACTCCATGAACCTCCTCTTGTGGCTGATCCACATCTTGAGGCTCATCTTTAGGAACAAGTAGCTCCTCCTCTGCATGCAAGTGTAGCTCCCTCTCAAGTGACAACTTCATGGCTTTCTCCTCATGAAATTTGATATCCCGTCACACGACAGTCATCCGACTATCTGGAAAATACACACGATAATTGTGGGGTGTTTCTGTTTACCCCAAAAATATCCCAACCTCTACGGTTGGCTCCAAGTTCTTCTTGGCATCCTTCATCACATGAATGTAAATAGGTGAGCCAAAAATATTCAAATGAGAAATATCAGGCTTCTTACCAGAAAATGCCTCTTTTAGTGTACTCATGCCAAGTACTCTATGAGGACAACGATTTTGCACATAAACCACAGTGTTGCATGCCTCGGCCCACAAGTGTATGGGAAGGCCCTAATCATGCAACATTTCCCGTGCAACACCCATGATCATTCTGTTCTTTCTCTCCGCGACCCCATTTTGATGTGGGTTATGAGGCGTTATGAGTTCTCTTAGAATTCCTTCTTTGCTACAGAAATATTTGAATTCACCAAAGATGCATTCACCACCATTATTGCTCCTTAGAGCTTTCACCTGCTTCCCCGACTCTTTCTTAACCAGCTCCTTGAACTCACAGAACTTTGAATATGTCTCACTCTTCTTCTGCATGAAGAAGATCGAGCACTTACGAGAAAATTCATCAACAAATATCACATGATACATGTGCTTTGTTGTTGAAGCAACCGAGAAAGGTCCACACACGTCTGTGTCAATTCTCTCAAGGATCTTCGAGGCATGACTATCCTTCTCATGAAAAGTGGTCTTCACAAATTTTCCCAACGTACATCCCTTGCAATGATCTGACTGCGCAAGTGTACCTTTGGGAAGCCCAGTAGAAATATGCTACAAAATTTTCAAAGTGCCATGGTGAAGATGACCCAATCTCCTGTGCCACAATTCACCCTCATCTCGGCTCACCACTCCTTCTACTTTGCCTACCATTTTAGTGCAGCCATCTACCTACAATTGATAAAGATTCTTAACTTGAATCCCTGTCCTCCGGGTTTGACCAGTTGTTTTATGTCGAAGGAAGGCTTTTCCCTCACTTAAAACAACATCATAACCCTTGTCTTCCAACATCGCCACAGAGATCATATTCTTCTTCAGTCCTGGAACATGCATGACATCCTTCAAGATGAAAGGTTTACTAGACTCCCTCTCAAAGGAAATGGTCCTGATACCAGTCGCACTATATCTACCATCATCGCCCATCTCAATGTGCACTCCAAGATCCTTTTCCTCCATATCACTAAACATCTTTGTCTCCAGTCATACGGAAAGACGCACCACTGTCAAGAAACCACACCAATCCCATCACACTTGAAGCCAAGCATGCAATCAAAGAAAAGTTGAGCTCAAACTGCGAGGCTAAGGCCTCTCCTGCTGCAGAACCAGAAACGCTCTTATGTTTCTTCTTATGTGGGAAATTAGTGGCGAAATTCCCGTGATGGTGACAGTGAAAACACTTCACCTTGGACAAATCCTGCTTCTTGCCTTTAGCTTCGGATTTGGAAGATTTCTTCCCTTTTCCTTTCCGAGCTTTGGCAGCCAAAGAAAAATTTTCTTCATCTTCATTCTTCGATGAAGATCCATCCTTGGTACCCTGCCTTATCTCCTCCTGCACAAGATCCGACCAAAGTCACTCCCAACCTGGCAGTTTCTCCCATCCATTGATAGAGTCTTCGTAGCTATGCCAAATCTTCAGAAGCCTAAGGAGAGCCAAGCTCACCAAGTCTTATTCATAAATAGTAACCCCCACACTTCCCAGCACATCCTTGCAGTGGACAAACTTCATGAGGTATTTTGGTATACTTTCGCCTTTCTCCATTTTTATTTTTCTAATCTTGTCTTTAAGCGCAAACTTCCTCTGGTCACTTCTGCATTGGAACAAGTCTGTCAAATCCTTACACATTAAGAATGGAGTGGATTTCCTATGAAGGCTGGACACAATGTGATTCTTCACACCTTCTAACAGAATCCTTCGACACTTTTCTACCTTCTTTTGCCATGCATCAAGTGCGGCTGCATCACTAGAAGTAGGCTTCGGAATATCAGCATCTATGAACTCTTTTAACCCATTATCATCCATCACCACATCCATCCTATCCTTCTATGCTATGTAATTAGAGCTCCCACCAAGGGCATACTCCAAGCGCAATCCATTGAAAGACATTTCAATGAATGCTCAACTTCGACACCAAGAAAACACTGCAGCAAATTCGAATTCCACCAGCACAAAATTCAACCGCTTCAATAATTGCAATCTCCAATGACCAATACTGCTTCGATACCATGTAGAAATTATATAACTTATGTGTTATATGTCCAATATTCTCCTGATCTCACACTATTTTAACTTCATGCAAAATACATAATCTATTCCACCATTGATCATTTGCGGAAATTAAATCAAGATTGTAATGCACACATGAAACAATAAATATTCACACACATTAACACAATTGTTTAATAGGAATACTGAATCTGAAAACCCCAAATAACTGTATATAATATATTTCATATATATCATGTAAAAATCCTCATACAAAGCTGATCATATCAAGCTCTCAGTACAATACAGTCACTACACACTAATCAGGCCCAATCTTGCAAATCCATGCACCGATCTTTGCCACCTGCTAGCCTGCCTCTACTGCACAATCCCTACTAAAGAATAGCTCTAAATGAATTAGAATTACTCTTGGATTGACTGTGCAATCCTCATTGGCATCTCCACTGAGTGTTGGATGCAATCAATGCATCACTATAGTCACAACTTATAGTCACACTTTCTCTTTCACCTATCTTTCCACTGGTCTCCACTGAAAATACCATGCACTGTAGTTAACTGATGTATTCTTCAGTTGATTAATGAGTTATTATTTGTGAATTAATTAACTAATTAATTCACTCCACTCTCACTAGTGTATTAATCAGTTAGACTAGGTACAACTAGCTCAACTGAGTCTAACTAAGTTAAACTAAATACAACTCCACCAACTACTTCTCCAATTCCACCAAACTCTGTCACATGAGTTCTAACTAAATTCCTCCATGCAATAGCTCTAGTAAACCCTCAGGAATAGCGTAATTCCTTCTGTCAGCTGTTGTGCCACATCTGCGCTCTTAACTGAAGTGCTCCAAGAGAATAAGTTGTTGTTTAGAGTCCAAATATTATTAAGAGCTAATAATATTCGACATATCTATTTTTAGATTAGCAGTCTAAAAATAGAATCCTCCCAATATGTCTAAAAATAGAAGTCCATCTATTTTTCCAACTTGAACAACCATCTACAAATAGCATCCTACAACTCATAGAATATGATCGACATGTCTAAAAATAGACATAGTCTAAAAATAGACTTTGTGCCAAAAAATAGCCTATGGGCCCACTTAGTGAAGGCGACTCTTTTCACTAAGCTCATCATCTTGTTGAATCTCACAAAAGTAGTACCTTTTTCAATTGAAGCCCTCACTAAGCTATACATTGGCTTAGACTTTCCTAAAAGTTTTATGATTTTCAAACTTTCATGCCCTTGCATGTTGAAATTCCCAAATTAAACCCTCCTTATTCAACTATAGATTTCCCTGAAGGTTCAAGCCATGTAATCTCCATGCTTTCATTTATGCTTGGGTATTTCACTGATGAGCACACTGATGAGCCTATCTTAGGATTTTTTTCCACCTTTTCTCCAGGTGAACTGCCTTCAGTGATATTTGACTATGTTGGTTTTATTGCTGATAGTATTCACTATCAATTGAATAACTTGCATCTAGAAGGATTATTCAGATATACATCCTATCTATTCCACTTGTTTCTAATTTTCCAATTAGAAAGCTTTCCAATTTCACTTTAAAAGTTGGAAATAGAAGGAAAACCCCTATCAGTTATCTTTTTGACATCTATACTCAAAAAATAAGGCACATAATTCAGTTATTCAGAGTTTGTAGAGTTGTTTTTACATCCATTGATCACCATCTTGACAAAAATAGAGAAGCCTAGAATCAGTGAAGAAATGAAGAAAATATTGCAGTTATCAGAGCAGGGAAAAGTGGGTGATTGGTATTTGTATGAGAAATTCACTGAATTCAGAGTTTTTGGTTCTAATTCGTTACCTTACAAGTTACCTAAGCATCCATCAATGAGGATCTTTGCCTTAGATTACATTAGACAAATCCTAAATTCAGATTCAATTAATTTTATGGCGGCCAAGAAAAAGACCCAATTTAAACTCAAAAATCAAATTGGGCCATTCATATGTAATCAAGGAGATGTAGAAAAGGAAGCTACAAGTCAACTACTGGAATATAAATTAGAATAAATCCTCCCATGGAATTATGATCCACAAGGGATCTTAAGTAAACTAAGGGTAAAATGTAAATTGACACCCTTTATCCATGACTCAAAGCCAGAAATAGAGATTTTTTCTAACCAAATTAAGTGGGTTGAAAACACTTTAACAGAGGCAGTTAACCAAAATAATACTAGTCACACTTTGGAAATTGCCAAACAGCCAGAGACATCCACTAAGAGAATCAGAGAAGAAGGAGCTTATACTGTAGAGACTACAATAGAGACAAACTTTAAAATCATTTACAACAGGAGGCCAAAACTTGATACAGCAGCAGAAGTCAAATTAACAATAGATGTTGAAGAAGCAGAGTCCTTGAATACCAACACTGCACAGACAGAGACCAATGTAGCCACTGTAATCATCAGTGAGCCAAATTAGAATCAAGAACAATTGAATAATGAAGAGACATAAATGATGGAAAGGAAAAAAAGTATGGAGGATTCTTCCTCATATTCAGCTGAGGAGAAGGATTTAGATATTAAGGAGAAATACAAGCAAATAAAATTGAAGAATGAAGAAATAAAAACTGAAATATATTCTCAATTTTTGAAGCAAAAGCCAGGTAACCAAAACAGATTCCTATCAGCATTTGATTATTCAACTAAAAAATTGATTATGTCAGTTTTATAGCCCACAATACTAGTGCCAAAGACAATAGCTAACTATAAAAAGGTTGATAAGGAAGTGGCTATTGTCAAAATCCATGAATTGGATTAGATTGAGTTTCATACGCAAACCTCAGAGATGCTCTATTCCACAGTCACAAAAAAAGCTATGAGTGCTCATAGGCTTCCAAATACCATATCTAATATGCAGGACCAAATGTAGATGGATAAAGCTTCATTATATGCAAAGGATCTAAGGATAAAGGCCTTAGAAGATTTAGTATTACAGGTAGGATATGATCCTACAAACATCAAAGCAGTAGAAGCATTAGTTAAAAATAAAAATGAGGACATAGCTGCCTTGAGGAAAGAGCTCAAGCTTCCTCAAAGTGAGCATCCTAAAACAAAGGAAGTTTTATAGGATCAAAAGGAAAAATATGAAATGATGAATTTGATACTTCAACTGACAACTCAAATCAAGGAAATGGAAGTACAAAAATGGACCAACTTGTCCAAGAAAAGGAGACAGTTGAAGAGCCATTGATTCCCACAGCTATCCTAGCCATCACAGCAGCAGTGCCTTCTACTTTAGGAGAAAAATTGGCACCCAAAGAGCCACTGGCCACTGCAATGCTAGTGACTTCTTCAACAACTTCAGTAACTGAATCCTATACAAAAATGTTTCCACCTACAAATGAAAGTAGTCAACTAGTAAAATCAATGGAGGAGATGTCCTTGAAGACTAATGAAATCAATAGATTGATTAAGATAATTGAAAATTTTGAGAAAACAAAGAAATCAACTCAGATAGATGCTAAAATACATGAGAAAAATGCCCACAGATTGAGTGAAGAGGTAAAAAAGCTCCAAAAAGAATTATCTATCAAGGATCAGATATCATATATTAAAAATTACCTATGGGACAATGTAATTGAAGCCATCCATGATTTTTGGCCTTCAATTCAGGTGATTTTTTACCTGAGACAGTTTCTATTGGCAACCTAAGTAGAGATCCAAAAGACACAAGATGATTCAGCAAATAAACCAAAACAGGCTGTAAGCTTAAAAAATTTCCTCAACAGCAAGAGTAGACAGGAACATGAAGAGTTAAAAATCAATGACAGGACAACAACTATCCTAGAAATTAGGAAAGTTACCACAAAAATAAATTTAATGAGGCAGCTTGAAGAGAAATGAGAAGGAATAAATACTGCTATCACTACAATCATGGTTAAATTCACCAATTTAAGGCAAAATGGACTTCCTGATATCATGGTTATCAATGATACGTTAATGCCCCAAAATGATTATGACAAAAATATAAGAGAACATGCCAAGGAGTAAGTGAACAAGCCAACAGGTCAAGGTATTCCCACAGGAAAAGTATTGTTGAAAAATTTTGAAGATTTGTTTTATTTGCTATATGAAATCAAGCACTTATTTGTCATCAAGCCCACATTTTCTAGGTACACTGAGGCTAATGAGAATTTTAGGAAACTCACGAATATTATAATTCCTAAAAATGAGGAGTGGCAAGTGTTGACTGATTTTCTATGAATAATGAAAGGTAAACAAATGAAGAAGAAAAATTCATTTATTGTTTTCACTGTCAAAACAGATTTTTACAGTAGAAAGCAATTTTACTGAAGGTTAAAGAGTATCCGAAATAAAAAAGTATTAGTGAGAAAGAGTATCAGTGAAGGCAAGTTATATTCTAAAAAATATCTAAAAGGCCAGCAAAGTAGACACATAAGCTGCCAACTGCTTCTTATCTTAAAACAGTTTTATTTATTTTGAATAAAATAGGACAGCTAGCTAATTTGTTGAGAAAGTTGTCACTATTATTATTGTAAGATATTTAATTTTCATAAGTTAATTCGTAGAAGCCATCTATGATATTTTGTAAAACATTTTATATTAATACTTCAATCTTTGAAGTATTTTTGTGTGGAATAAAATTGCTGGAGATTATTATAGATATTTTGTTGACTTGAAGGCTTTGGATTTCGATTTTGAGTAGCAGACTAGATCAACTATTTGGAATCATACTTCAAGATCCTTGTGATAAGCTATCTAGAGTGAAGTGCTTTCTAAAACTTTTCATTGTTATTCTTCTTTATTACATGCATACATCTATGTTTTAATTCTAAATCTGAATGTATAACTAGGAGTATTACTACAAGACATGTTAATAGCACCCTGTTTTTAACTAGTTATCATTTCTTTGTTTTCTTATGATTTCCGGTGTAGGGAATCCTTGATTGCTCCCTCTCCCATTTGACCTATATCTTCTTCATCCCTTTTTTCGTATTTAAGGATTTCGAAGTGCCCTTTTTCCCAAGATCTGCAAGCATTATCTACCTTGCCCTGCAGACATATGACCTTTTAGGCTTTGATCCCAGTTCTGTTAGCTTGACTTAGACTCCATAGCTGAATGAACAAGTATATTTCCGTCTATCTACCCTCCAAGTGAAAATTTACCACCAAATCCAACAAAACCACACCAAAATTGCACTTTCATAGCTAGCATAATATTCACAAATTAAAACAAAGTTAAACTTGAAATAGAGAGCCCTCTCTGAACCCTAGGAAGGCTAGATCCTAGAGTTTGAATTAGGTTTGTGGTTACCTCTAGTATTCTTTGACTAAAAACTAAAATCCCACAACTTAAGAATTTACTGGAGTGATAATATTACTGGCGACCATACTGGGGAAATAGTCAGTCCTCAGTCATAAAATTAGTCTTAAAGGAATCATTTAAATCAACCTTTTACTTTAATATTATTTTATAGGTTGTGGGTATTGAAAAATTTTAATTCTGTCTTCTATGAAAACCCACTATATCAGGTCTAACCCGAATCCTAAACCGGCGGTTATAGTAGATAACCTAGACTGAATTGGTAAAAAGAAAAAAAATAAACAGAAAAATTAGAAGCTGAAATCTCATTAATAAGAGTCGATTCATTACCAAGTGAATTAGTAATTTTGCAAGACATTGATTTTGATCTGAAGTTTTAGCATTCTTTAGTTAAAAGTAAATCTGAAAATGATTTAAAAACTATTGTCTTAGACCCTCCTTTTATTTCATTTTTGAATGCAAAACATAAATCTATTATAGCAATTTCTAGATCTAAGAAAGCTGAATATCAGACCAAAGTTGAAGATATTATGTTACTATTCTGAAAAATATTGATGAAGCTATTGAATTAGCTCATTTATTGACTTATGAAAATAGACCTTCAGCTTCCCAATTACATACTACAATAATTCCATCTAGAGATTCATCTAAGTATGTTGTTACATCATTCATAAATTCTACCACCAACTCATCTACAAATCAATTCATCCCTAAATTACCTCTACAACCTAGAGTGTTATTTCCACCAATCAATTCATCCACTATGTCCATTAGTTCACCTTTTGATTTCTTAAAAACATCATTCTCATTTCCCAGCACTTCAAATACAATCTATAGTTCATCCACTATCATTTATAGCACAGCTCCAAGTAGTTCTACCTTACCTCCTCTTCAAGCTAAGCTTTAAGCTATGGCTACTAGGTATGATCTCCTTGTCCTACCACAGTAGCTTCATGATATGCCACAAGACTATCAAAATAAAATACCATTGTTTGATGGCACTACCCAATATACTACTCAGCAACATATTACTAAGATGACAGACTTCTTTGACATTTATGAAATTGATGATTCAGATGTTCAAATGACACTGTTTGCTAAAAATTTAGCAGGAGCAGTTAAGAAGTGGTTTAAAGATTTAGTTTCTAGTAGTGTAACTGATTTAGTTGTCTTTTTTAATTTGTTTTAAAAAAAATGGAAAAAGAAAAATAACCCCCTCCAAATTTTTTCTGAATTTGATTCTTTCAAAAGAGATCCAAATGATTCAGTCCAAGATTATTTCACCAGGTATAATACTCTCTATAATTATATCCCTGCAAATTTTAAACCTACTACTTATTCCATTCTGCTCAAATTCCCTAATGGATTTGACACAGATATGGCTTACCAATTAAGGGAAAGAGATGCAGACACCTTAGAAAAAATGCAAACTGATGCAGTTAGTGTAGAAGTGAATATTCTAGCCAGAAAAGATAGACTTAGAAATGAAAGAAGAGTGACAATTAAAGAAGAAAATGCTAATTTAGACACAAAAATCGATGTTATAGCTAAAAATTTAGAAAGAGTGATTGGTAGATTAGATAATATGGAGAGAAGACCTTAGTGGGATAACCAACAACAAATCAGAAACCCCAATTTTAGAAAAAATATAAATTCTGGAAAAGCAAAAGAAACATCCCCAAACCAAACAATTAGGCCACCATTCCAAGAGAACTATGCTGAAATTTCTCAGAATAATAATGATGATGAGGAGGATACAATTAGTCTAATGGGAATTGATGAAAATAATACTATTTTCCTTACTCAAGAAGATCAGGAATTGTTTGAACTTCAACAACTTAAATTAGATTCTAGTGAATCCTTTGATTATTAGCAAGGTTATGACTATGAAATAAATGAAATACACAACCAATATAACCTTAGAAACAAGAAAAAAAATGAGTCATCTACTAAGAAAATTTCGCAAAATCAGAATAAGAAAATAGTAGAAGCTCCCAAAACAAAAGTTTTGCGAATTCTCCCAAGGGAAAATAAGCAAAAATTAAATTCTTCCAAAACATTTCTGGTCCTAAGAAAGCATCAAGCTCTAAAATTTTTGATATTACTGATGATTTTTCTTGGGCTGCAAAAGATCCTCGAAAATATATTGCTGCTAAAGTTTCCAATTCTGTAAAAACAACCAATTTGGATCCTAAAAAACCTTCTGCTGATCCTAAAACAGTAGATCCAAAAACTATTGCTTCAAAAACATCTGCTGAAGATTCTAAGTCAGAAAGAACATCTTCTGCTTCACAAAAAATCCCTCAAAAGAATGTTAGAAGTAGTAAAACACAAGAAACACAACAGAGAATCCTAAAACAATTGAAAATGAAAAAACAACTATAGAAAAGAAATACAAAACAACACATACTACAGTTACCAAAGAAGAACTGATTCAGATCAGTAAATATCAACCTGCATTCATCATACAATCAGAATTTGCAAAACTTGAAATACCAATTCCTTTGACTGAATTGGTAAAAAATGACTTGTATAAATCAACCATAATTGAAACATTAAATATGAATGATGGAGAAGACTCCATAAATCTAAATGACAATCAACCAGAGTTGATTTTTGGCCCAAATGTAAATGGAAAACATGCAGATGGTGTAGTTCCTCCATTTTATATCAGTCTCACCATTCATGATCAAATTATACATAATACAATGCTAGATTTAGGAGCTTCCCATAATTTAATGCCAAAATCCGTCATGGAAACTCTGAATCTAGAAATTATAAGGCCATACAAATATTTGTTTTCTTTTGATTCCAGTAAAGTTAAATGCTTAGGTTTAATCAAGGATTTATGTGTAACACTAGTTCAATACTCTGGTAAGAGTATATTAATGGACATTGTAGTAGCTGATATCCCACCAAAATATGGTATGCTACTTTCTCGCTCATGGGGAGAAAAGTTGCAGGGATCTCTACAATTGGACATGTCTTATGCTACTATATCACTGTTTGACCAACCTAAAAAGCTATATAGGGAAGAATTAATGAAGTACATGGTCAGTAGTGCTGAAAGATCTATAAATTACCCCATTTACTCTACACCAACTGAACTTGATTCTTTCATCCTTTGTAACTCTGAAACAAATGAAATCAAAACTGAACAAGTAGATAAAAAGAGAGTACCAAAAAATGATAACATTTTTCCTGAATCTCAATGGCATTTAGAATTTGATTGTTCAGTGAATAAGTTAGGAGCAGGAGTAGGAGTCTGGCTAAAAAATATGGAGACCAATCATTCTGAAGGCCATTCTTTTAGGCTAAATTTAAAATGTACAAACAATATGGCCGAGTATGAAGCCCTCATCCTAGGAATCCAAATCATTATGAACTCCGGAGGAAAAATAATTTTAATCATGGGAGATTCAGATTTGATCATAAAACAATTAAAAGGAGTTTATTTTGTTTACAATCCTAGACTAAGCAGATATAGAGACACTATCATAGATTTAACTGATGATTTATTGGAATGTAAGTTTGTTGTTATACCTGGAAAGTAAAATATACGAGCTCATTGTCCTGAAAATTTTTCTAGTACATGCAATTTACCATTCCAACCTAATCATAGATATACTTCTAAAGTCAACCATAGGCCAATAATTCCAGATAATCTAAAGTATTGGCAGATTTTTTCTCAGGATGAACAGATTTACAAGTTTATGAACAATGAAGGAGAATTTCAGAATTTTATTATAGATACAGATTGTACAATAAATCATGATTTGGATGGTGAAATATATTTAAATGAATTGGATGTAAATAAAATAAATTTTGATAAATCCACTAGATTTAGTCAAACTGACATAGATAGCTTAGAGAAAGTAGAGATTGAAGAAATTATGAAGATGAATCGGATATAGTGAATCTTAAGGATAATTTTTTACTTAAAGGTTTAACCCCCTTAGAAGATCTTTTTGACTCTAGTGATGTAGCTAGAAAACCAAAAATGGAGCTAGTAAGGTCTGACATAGAAGAATGTAACATTGGTACAAAGTCAAAACCAAAGATAATTAAACTGTCCAAAATTTTACCTCAACAAGAAAATGATAGATATATTGAGCTTTTAAAGGAATATCAAGATGTGTTTGCTTTGAGTTATGAAGAATTAAAATCTTATGATACAAACATAATCCAACTTAAAATTCCAATAAAAGAAGATCAAAAGCCATTCAAACAAAAGTTGAGAAGGATTAATCATGTACTATTACCTTTGATTGAAAAAGAAGTTAAGAGAATGTATGATGACTAGATCATTGCTCCAATCAGATATTCTGATTGGGTTTCAAACCTAGTCCCTACAAGAAAGAAAACATGAGAAATTAGATTCTGTGTCGACTTTAGAAATCTTAACAAAGTATCCTTAAAGGAATGTTATCCTTTACCTAAAATGGACCACATATTACAAAGGGAAGTAGGTTTTTTCCAAGGATTTTATTATTAGATGGCTTTTCAGGATAAAAACAGATCCTAGTTCAAGAAGAAGTGTTATAGGTCAATTTGGGCACCATTCCCAATGACCTGGTTAACTGGGCATCATCTCTAGGACCGATGATCAATGGTCTATCATTCCCTATCATCTTAGTTGCTATATGCCCTAAGACAGGAAACAACATGAATCAAACAAGACTTTCATCAAGCAAGGATTTCCATGGTTTGAAACTTATTATTTAACATGTGGGAGCTCACCAACGTAGGATTTATGAGGCCTAAGTGTGTTGCATATGTAGGTAGCCCCATTCAAGGCTGCTCTGCAAAGCACTTCCTGACATTCAAAGGTGCGTTGGTCACATTGGGAGCAAAATTCTCATTGTTCTAGAATCTCCACTTGGCCAGTGTCTTCTAGAAGGGTTCACATGTGTCAAGCTTCGGATCCAAGTGTCCATTTGACATCTACATGAATGGAAACATGTCTTGCCTATTTTTGGAATGCAATTTATTGCAAAACAACCTTCATTTCATCTATAAATTGAACACAAATCTAAGTGTTTGAAGAGGAAGAATTTGAGTAGAGAAATGCTGGAGAATTTTCAATAGAGGGTTTGATTTGTGGAGCTGCTGCTAGAGAGATTTATGTTGTGATGAGACTTGGGAACTCTGATGGAAGGTCAATTCAAATCATTCACTAGGTTGTAACCTCTCCTTCTATCATCAATAAAGAGTACTTCTTGTTTTTCCCTACATGCATCTATGTTTACTTTGATTTTCCATATTGTAAGATCTTAGTTGATGAATGTAGTTTATGCTTAACTGATTTAGCTAACTAGATTGAATAGATATCTATATTATTTCATTTTCTGTTGTTTCAGTGTTCTTTCTTGTAGGAAGCATTCAACCAACAAAACCGCTTGAATTTGAAGTTGTAGTGGAAGCGACAGAAAGGAACCATTTGGAAGCGACTGAAACAAGTAAGCATCGAATCCCCTCTGTGTCTCTGGTCTGAGTTAGGAGAAATGGTAGTATAGTCTTTCACATGTTGTTCTAGGCTAACACCTTCCTAGGGAAGCATAATTTATCCGTAGATTACAATTCCGGCCCAACAAGAAGACCAAACTAAAACAACATTTACTACTCCTTGGGGCACTTTTATGTATGTAAAAATTCCCTTTGGTCTAATGAATGTAGGAGCAACCTTTCAAAGGGCTATGGAAATAGATTTTTCAAAGGATATACATGAATTATTAGTAATTTAGTTAGATGACATTACTGTGTTTTCCAAATCAAATAATGAACACTTGGATCATTTGAGACAAGTTTTTATTAAGTGTAGGAAATATGGCATCTCTTTAAGTTCTAAGAAAAGTCTATTTGGATTAGAAGAAGGTAAGTTACTTGGACATATAATCTCAAAATAAGGAATTAGGATAGATCCTGCTAGGATAGAAGTAATTCGGAACATCAACCCACCAAGAAACATCAAAGAATTACAAAATTTTCTAGATAAGATAATTTTTTTAAGAAGATTCATATCTAATTTAGCTGAGATAATTAGAGAATTAAATAACATGCTAAAAAAAAATTCAATTCTTACATGGACTGTTGAGGCTAAATAATCATTTCAATCTATCAAAGAAGCCTTAACCAAAACTCCAGTCCTAATAAGTCCCGATTTTAACAAATATTTCATGATTTTTTTCATTTGCTTCAAAACACACCATTGTTGCAGTTTTACTGCAGAATTATGACCTAGGATTTGAACAACCCATATATTTTTTTCATAAATCCCTTAGAGATGCCCCTTTGAAGTATAACATTATGGAAAAACAAGCTCTAGCCTTGGTTAAGGCCATTAAAGACTTTAGATCTTATATTATCTACTCACACATTATTGCCTATGTCCCAAATTCTGTAGTTAAAGACATTCTTACTCAGGATGGTCCTGATGGAAGAAGACAAAAGTGGATTTCCACTATCTTAGAATATGACATAGAGATAAAACCCACCAAGCTCATTAAAGGTCAAGGGTTAGCCAGACTTCAGGCTGAATCCAATTGTAATTCCTTAGATATAAATTTTATTGCTCAAGTCGATGATCAGGAAGAGATGGCGACTCCATAGATCAGTGAAGCCTTTTCACACTCACCCTGTTATACAAATATCATATCTATACTCCAAAAATTACAAGCTCCTCCTGGATTTTCAAGAACCAAAGCTATATTTTTAAAACTTAAAGCAGTAATATTTTGTATCTTAGATAATGTACTTTTTTGGAGAGATCATAGTGGAATTTTACTAAATTGTTTACTTAAGGAAGAAGCTAACAAAATACTTGAAGGATTTCATGCAGGTAACTGTGGAGGAAATTTATACTGGAAAACTACTACAGACAAGATTCTAAGAGTTGGTTTTTACTGGCCTACCTTGTTCACTGATGTCAAAAAATATGTTACTTCATGTCATAAGTGCCAAATTTTTTACGGTGAGAAGAAATTATTACCCCTCCCTTTTGATCCAGATCTTGGGGGGGAGGCCCCCAAGATCTAAAAAGTTGAAATAGATCTGACAAGATCTACAAAATTATAATGCCAGAAAAAAAAAGAGAACACAAAGAAAATAAAACCACAAAGAAACTTGTTTTATTAAAACAGCGAATAACTGTAGAAGCTACATTGTGGCGGACAATCTGTCCTTTTACAAAGTGAGGCTTGTTATTTATAGCCTTTTTTGAGATACAATACTATAGGTGGATACCATGGGCCAATACCATGCGTAGATACCACTTACAATACCATGGGTAAACCCCATGTGTGGATGAATACCATGGGTGGATGCATACCATGGGTCACTTATAATACCATGGGTGAATAAATATCATGGGTGGATGAATACCATGGGTCGATGCCATTTACAATACCATGGGTAGATGGATAACATGGGTAGATGAATACCATGAGTTGATGCCATTTTCCATTCGGATCATTCCTCCCTCCTTAAGAAGCAATGGTCCCCATTGCGTGAAGTTCCCTCCTGAGAAACCTTTGTTGAATATGAAGAGCCACTGAAGAGAAGGGTTTTGTGTAGTTAACCCATAACCGTGATGAACGAAGATCCGAGGATAGAGATACCCTGTAATGCTTGTGACCAACTGTGATATTGACAGTGTGCGGCCTAGCAAATGGACTTTGATGAAGTGTGGGTTTGTGGATGAACCAAAACCATGACAAACGAAGATCCGAGGATAGAGATACCCTGTAATGCTTGTGACCAACTGTGTGACTAACAGTGTGCAGCCTAGCAAATGGACTTCGATGAAAATGATTTTGTGCAGTTGACCCATAACTGTGAGGCTGATTGTTGATGAAGTAGCAGGTGCCTACATAGCTTGGAGTGGGATGGCACGTCTCCAAATAACCCAAGCCGAATGCTGCTATGATCAAACTGATGACTGTGAAGCAGGTGCTTACTAAAGCGGGGTGGGAGGGCACGTCTCCAAAGGGAACCCGCTCCGAATGCTGCTCCAGATTTAAAATGAGCATAACTCGGTCAATATAATTCAGAATATTTATTATAACATGTTTTTGGAAATGGAATGATCATTCTGCATCTTCTCGTGTATTTGAAACCACTATCTGGAGACTTTAGACCCGCAGATTCGCGCTGGAACTGTTTCGCCGTCACAAAATTTCTGAAAAAATAGTTGATTTTAAATCAACAATAACTCCCACATCCGAACTCTGATTCGACCGATTGTTTTTTTGAACTTGGGTGATTTTTCAAGAGGAGCACAGATCTGTATCCATTCTTCTGAAATTTTTCACTGAAAATTGCAAAAATGACAGAAGAGCCGCTGTCCATGAATTGTCGTCAGAAAAATTGCTTCAACATTGCTGATTTTGAATCGGCGATATCTCCCTCATCCAAATGCCAATTTGGCCAATTTTTTTTTTGAATTTGAGTGTTTTTTCGTAAGGAATCCAGATCGGGTCTTTTTTCTTGCAAATTTTTCACCAAAATTTTCAGATCTGATCTGAAAACTCAACGCCCAAAAAAATTCATGGATTTTGCTGAAGATTGCTGCAAAACATTGAAATTGAAATATGTTTTAAACCCTTACTCCCATGGAGGCATAACCTGAATCTGATACCACTGATCTGGATCTTGGGGGGGAGGTCCCCAAGATCTAAAAATTTGAAATAGATATGACCAGATCTGCAAAATTATAATGCCAGAAAAAAAGAGAGAACACAAAGAAAATAAAACCACAAAGAAACTTGTTTTATTAAAACAGAGAATAACTGTAGAAGCTACATTGTGGCGGACAATCTATCCTTTTACAAAGTGAGGCTTTTTATTTATAGCCTTTTTTGAGATACAATACTATAGGTGGATACCATGGGCCAATACCATGCGTAGATACCACTTACAATACCATGGGTAAACCCCATGTGTGGATGAATACCATGGGTGGATGCATACCATGGGTCACTTATAATACCATGGGTGAATAAATATCATGGGTGGATGAATACCATGGGTCGATGCCATTTACAATACCATGGGTAAATTCCATGGGTAGATGGATAACATGGGTAGATAAATACCATGAGTTGATGCCATTTTCCATTCGGATCACCTTTAAAGCCAATTTCAACTGAAGTTCCATTTCAACAATGGGGTTTAGACTTCATTGTTGAAATTCACCCTCCCTCTTCAAGCCAACATAAGTGGATTTTGACAACCATTGATTATTTTACCAATTCGATTGAAGCCATACCCTCCAGACAATCCACAGATATTGTCATTATTTCCTTCCTAGAAAACAACATCCTTTCAAGATTTCGATGCCCTCAAAAGATAATTACTAACAATGCAACAACATTCAAATCCAAGAAAATGATTTAATTTTTCCACAAATACCATATTACCTTAGTACATTCCACTTCATATTATCCCCAAGGTAATGGCCTAGCTTAATCCTCAAACAGAAGCTTTGTAAATATCATAAAAAAATTACTTGAAGACAATAAAAAGACTTGGCATAAAAATTTAGTCAATGCCTTATGGGAAGATAGACTTACTACTAATAAATCCATTGGTTATTCACCTTATCAACTAGTTTATGGAATGGACGCTTTTTTTCCTTCCTCCCTAGGTGTACCAGTGATGAAAATTATACAAGAATTACAGGTTAAAACAAATGACATCCAAAGGAGGATAAATCATAATATTCACTCGCAATAAACAAGGGAAGAAGTTTATATCAAATCTCAAGTCATTCGAGATAAGATCAAGAAAATATATGATAAAAGACTAAAGAGAATAATTTTAACATAGGAGATAAAGTGTTAAAATGGGATTCTAGAAGAGAAGACAAAGGAAAACATGGAAAATTTGATTTTCTATGGAAAGGAATTTATGTAATTTATGGATATAGAGGTAATAATGCTTCCTTTTTGAAAGAATTGGATGGAACAGATGTCCAAGAATAACCAGTTAATGGCAGAAAGTTGAAGCACTACTACTCACCTGAGTTAACCAATAGTTAGTTTTTATTCACTTTGATCATTGTACATATACATTGCAAAGTTTAGATTGGACTAGATGTTTCCTCAGCAAATTTGAAGCCTGAAGAGAAGGTCCTAAGCTTTAAAAAGTAAATATCATAAATATGAATAATTTGCATATATCATAATACATTTATATGGTCATCACATTCAAATTTCAAAAGGCTACTAGTCTCAGAGTTCTTGATATTTCACTAGGAAATGTCATCCCCATGTGGAGCCACTGTTAGGGTCCTATAATAATAGGGTTCATAAAAATTTGAATTGACTTTGATAAGTCTTGTAAATATGTACATACCTTTCTTTCTACAAGTTTTTTTCCCATATTTTTAAAAAATGAAAAATAATAAAAAACCAAAAAAGGGGTAAGAAGTCCTAAAAGAAAGATCAAAGGACTTAGAAAAATATATACCCCAAAAGAAAAAGAGAAACAGGACTAGAAAGTGAGCAAATCCAAATGCCACTACCTTTACTTTTACTGCAAGAATAATGATTATGTGCAGTGTGTCAATAAATGCCATAATCCATGATCAGTTAAACAGTTTAATATTAAATTTTCATGCTTTCAATTTCATGTCTTAGATAGTGAATAAACATTTGTCAAACAGTTTAAAATTGAAAAATCAGTAGATAGGTAGAGAATAATGAGGAGCTCAATAGTTTAATCTGAGCCCTCAGATGAAATAAGGTAGATTTATATAGTTTTATGCTTTGAAAGAAAAAATTTTAAGGTTGCAAGCCTAAATGCACCTGCAAAATGAAAAAAAAATGTTAGAATTAAAGTTGGGTAGGTAGAAAGCAGTGGAGAAATCATGTAAATAATACATCATCGGGAAAAACCACTAATTTACCATCCTCCATGAGTATTTAGTATTCTAAGCTATCAGTCAAATAGGCTCAGAGCATTTCTCTGACTTTTGTTGGGACCAGACCCAAGGCTCTATGACTGGTTAGTTAAAAATATTGAGTTCTTATGTGAAATCCTCATTTATCATCATTTACCCTTCATTCATACTTTGAAACCCCTTTTTCCTAAGTAAGCACACATTCTTGCTTAGTAAAATTGTAATCCCCATATAAATAACTTCATTCCTTCATAAGCATTCATAAAAACCCATAAAATCACATTTATCCTAAGTATTAGTGAAAGAAATATAAATATGAGCAATGCTTGATTTTGTACCATACTTAGAGATAATATGTATTTTGTTTTACATTTCACTCCCACCTCATATTAACTTTTCACATATTTTATTAATTCCCTAAGAAATACCCTTTCCTAGTTATTAATTCCCTTATATTCAATAAACCCCAAAAACCCACTATTATAATGTTTAAGACCAAAGTCTATTATCCATGTGCGCAAATGAAAAATCCCAACTTATAAAGCCCTTTGGTCTAAACTATCTTTATTCTAATGTATCCCACCCCTATAGTTTTTAGACTATTGAAAAAGGTTGAGAACTATATAAATACAATATATAAACCTGCCCGCTTATGTTTTATTAAGAACAATTAACAAATGTTTTAAATAAAAATATTAACCCCGCCACATATTAAACCATTGCGCTTATATGTATAAAACCTGCTCCCATATACATTTTATTAAAACCTTGTATTATATGCGATAAACCTTTGACCCTCAGTGATATCATAAAAGGTTTGAACATATTATAAGCCCCACCGCATTATAAACCCTTCCGCTGCATTTAATCCACCCCGGTCCCACCTTTCCACTCCAGCACAACTCTTGACATGATCCCAGCCATTCGCTTCAAACCTTTTGATCCAATGGTTGAAGATTGATATCGCGTAAAAAACATGCCTGATCGTCCCAAAGCCAAAGCCACGCGAAATGGGTGGTTTCACGCTGACCCCTCTCCTCCACGTGGCCTTTTATGATTGGATCACGTGGGTTTTGATTTAAACCATTTACCACTGAAAACTCGTGTGATTACCACCAGTTTTTTTCCTTTTAAAAATTTGAAACCGCTTCCCACCTGATAGCAACTCGCATTCAATGTCGATCAATGCAAATTCATACATTTTAATTAAACATTTGTATATGCATTTTTCCGCCTATATGTCACATTTAACCATTTTTTTTTCCTTCTCAACTGTGTAAGGCTACAAAACCCCCTGATAGCCATTTCAACACCCAGAACCTCTAAATTCACCAAAAGAAGCCTGTAAAAATTGCTCAGGAGCCACACCTACTCCAGTTCAACCGTTGAAAGCCATCAATTCAACCAGGAGATTAAAGAAACCCTTTTAAAATTCAGTACTTGCGTCAAAACAAGTATTCTTTTGAGATTCAAACTTGTAATTAAATCGAAAAAACCTTGTAAAAGAAAGCAGAATGATTTCAAAGTCAGGAAAATGAAGTAATTAAATTTCCCAAAAGTCCCAGAAACAGGCCAAACTCTGGCAAAATTTTGCTAGAAACCCTAGTTGTCTACTGCACGGTATTTTCACGGAAATTTATCATTTTTCACAGTTATTAACGAATTTCAAGCTTTAAAAGGCTAGAAATCCTCTGTAGATGCCATATCCTTCTGTAAATCCTTTTGCAAACAGAGTTTTAGCCCAGTTTGCAGTCAAGAACTCAGAAAACCATGTTTTGTGTTTTATACCAGTTTTTAAGCCTCAAAACTTATTTGAGAAACCTAATTGAGCATAAAATCCAAAAATACATTCTATTTTTCTAAAATTTCCCAATCAAGCCTCCGTTATAGTTAAATTGCCTCTGCAAACATTTTAAACTTGCAGAAGCCAATCAAAATACCTAAAAAACAGAGTGTAAGCAAATCTGAAGGTTCTAAGACTCCTAAAGCTGCTCTTGCAATGACTCCAAATACTTCAATTGTAGTCAACCCATTACAACCCCTAGTTGTTGATATTGAGCATATTCCCCTAGCTAACATTGACTACAAAATAGTTGATCCTATAGTTGAATTCAATATGTTGGATATCCACAACTGGTGTTTTGAAAAATATTTAGATGATCATGAAGAAATTCACATTTGGGAATCCAATTTATCCAAATATGTAGTCCCCTTACTCACCCTTGTCAAGAATGTATCATATTCTACCACCAGTACTACATTCCTGAACAAAGAGATATTTTGAATGCAAATAAAGAGGTTCTATTCACCATTACTGCAAAGTAAATAAACCAAATGTTGCAGCTTCAACCAGACCCTCAAGCATTACCTTTGTCTATTGAAGCCCTCACTAAGCTATACATTGGCTTATACTTTCCTAAAAGGTTTATGAATTTTCAAACTTTCATGCCCCTACATTTTGAAATACCCAAATTAAACCCTCCTTATTCAACTGCAAGGTTCCCTGAAGGTTCAATGCATGTAATCTCCATGCTTTCCTTTATACTTGGGTATTTCACTGATGAGCACACTAATGAGTCTATCTTAGGATTTTTGTCCACATTTTCTCCAGGTGAACTGCCTTCATTTATATTTTACTATGCTAGTTTTACTGCTGATAGTATTCACTATCAATTGAATAATTTGCAGTCAGAAGGAGTATTGAGATATACCTCCTATCTATTCCACTTGTTTCTATTTTTCCAATCAGAAAGCTTTCCAATTTCACTTCAAAAGTTGGATATAGAAGGAAAACCCCTATCAGTTATCTTTTGGACATCTATACTCAGAAAAGAAGGCACAAAATTCAGTTATTCAAAGTTTGCAGAGTTTTGTTTACATCCATTGATCACCATCATGACAAAAATAGAGCAGCCTAGATTCAGTGAGGAAATGAAGAAAATATTGCAACTATCAAAGCAGAGCAAAGTGGGTGATTGGTATTTGTATGAGAAATTCACTGAAATTAGAGTTTTTGGTTCTAACTTGTTACCTTACAAGTTACCTAAGAATCCATCAATGAGGATCTTTTCCTTAGAGTACATTAGACAAATCCTAAATTCAAATTCAATTAATTTTATTGCAGCCAATAAAAAGACCCAATTTAAACTCAAAAATCAAATTGGGTCACTCATATGTAATCAAAGAGATGTAGAAAAGGAAGCTACAAGTCAGCTACTGGAATATAAATTAGAAGAAAGCTTCTCATGCAATTATGATCCACGAGGGATCTTAAGTAAACTAAGGGTAAAATGTAAATTGACACCCTTTATCCATGAGTCAAAGCCAGAAATAGAGAAGTTTGCTAATCAAATTGAGTGGGTTGAAAGCACTTTAACAGAGGCAGTTAACCAAAATAATACTAGTCACACTTTCGAAATTTCCAAACAGCAAGAGACATCCACTAAGAGAATCAGAGAAGAAGGAGCTTATACTGCAGAGACTACAACAAAGACAAAGTTCAAAATCATTTACAAAAAGAGGCCAAAACTTGATACAGCAGCTAAAGGCAAAGTAACAATAGATGGTGAAGAAGCAGAGACCTTGAATACCAACACTGCACGGGCAGAGATCAATGTAGCCACTATAATCATCAGTGATCCAAATTAGAATCAAGAACAATTGAATAATGAAGAGACACAAATGATGGAAAGGTAGCAAATTATGGAGGCTTCTTCCTCACATTCAGCTAAGGAGAAGGATTTAGATATTAAGGAGAAATACAATCAAGTCAAATTGAAGAATGACGAAATCAAAACTGAAATATATTCTCAGTTTTTGAGGAAAAATTCAGGTACCCAAAACATATTCCTATCAGCATTTGATTATTCAACTAAAAAATTGTTTATGTCAGTTTTACAGCCCACAATACTAGTGCCAAAGACATTAGCTGACTATAAAAAGGTTGATATGGAATTAGCTACAAAGAAAATCAATGAATTGGATGAGATTGAGTTTCATAGGCAAACCTCAAAGATGTTGTAATGTTCCCAATTAGCCACTGCTAATTGGAACAGTATAATTGCTCCATTTTTGAAATAAGAAGTAGGAAACACAATAAAACCTATCCCAGTGTGAAAAGGGATTGAGGTAGGAGGATAAAATAAAGGCTCTTTAGTATGAATGAGGGGCAAAGCAAGGAGTTAGCTATAGTTGACCAAGTCAACAGCGCTGTCACAAAAGAAGGGAAAGCTACTAGGGCAGCGTAGTTTTGAAGGAGGAAACTTCACAAGGAAGTTACATCACCAATGAGTGGGGCCCATGATGGAGAAGCCCATCAAGGATAAAAAGGAGGGGATAGGAGCAAAGGATTCATTCATTCATTCTTCTTGTCTCAATATTATGATTGCTTTGCAAACTTCAGCTTTTTAACCAGAGTTGCAGCACTGCTTAGTGCAAAGGATTCTCATGTGGGAATTCTATCTTCACCATTGATATAGTTGATTGGGAGATCTAAGGAGGAGGTCTTGAGTTCAATTCTCATCATCTATCTAGAGGGGAGCCATCCTCTACTCTAGACAGTGCAGTCACTCCCAGTGAATGCGTTATTTTTGCAGCAACTGCAGTAGCTGGGGTTGTATCTTTCCAATTGTACTTGTTTCAGAAGAGGAGGAGTCTATTTCACTCCGGGAGATCAATTGAGAGAGGCCTTGGCCAAAATACTGTATTTTTTTTCATTTCAGATCATATTTGGTATTTATTTATACAGTGTTGCTGGGAATAGCGTTATTTTCTATAGAGCCACTTTTTATGTTGCTATTTTCCCTGAAACCCTTACTAGGGCATTCTGAGGTGCATGTAAAAGAGGTCTAACCTCTCATTTCTGATTACATGTTTAGTGAAAGCTATAAATCTATATTAAACTATATTTTTTTGTAGATTCCATAATAAAAATAACGTTGTTGCAGTCTTCGGCATTTCTATTTTATGAAGCAGTGGGATTTGGATGTTTTATGCATAAATGAGTTGGGGAGATCTATATAGAGTAGCTAGAATCATTTTTTTCTGATGTCAATCTATATTTAAGCTACATACATAATATATTAAAGGATCCAATCCCTATATTGCGTTATTTTTTCACTATTTTCCTTATACAACGTCCCCATTGGAGATATTGCAGAAATTCCTGAAAAGGAATATTACAGTGGTATCAGAGCTCTGCTCTTGGCTCAGCTTGTGGGGGGGGGGATTTATCTTTAGCATGGAGAAGGAATACATCTCAAAGCTAGTACTTCAAACCCTGCAGAACATTGCAAGGGATCTTAGGGAGATGAGGCATGAAGAGGACTCTTTAGGGTTTCGCCATGAGGCAAGCACCAACACTGCAAATAGCATGGGGCATTCAACTGCATCATAACGCTCCACCGTGCCTTCATTTATAACTAGAGGAGATAAGGAGTGCACTATGGGGGAATATTTTTAAGAATATGAACTCCAGTCTCAAAGGTTCAAGGAGCACTTGAGCTTTCAGGAGTTTTGAAGGATCAAGGATGGAAGGAGGATTGATCCTCATCAAAAGGAGGATAACTTGATGCAGGGATCATCCCTACAGTGCAGTACGGTAGCGTTCTTCTTGCCCGCATTTGATGGGAAACCTAAGTGCATAGCAAAATCATGGGTGGAGAAGCTGGACACATACTTCCAGCTCAACAAGGTTTCTAAGATAGAAGCCATCAAGATAGTTGTGTTGCACCTAGAAGGGGAAGCTCAAGATTGGTGGTTTCATGTAGTGACCACACTTGGGCATCATCATATCACTTCATACTCAGCTTTCGCCAAGAATCTAGTGGAGATGTTTGATCCAAGGGATCCAGAAGCCCACTTTGCCAAGATAACCAAGCTCAAGCAGGAGGGAGATCTTGAGGAGTACATTGCTGAGTATTTGCAACTTTCAGTGATGGTATCCAACCTCACTATGAGTAGGAAGGTATGTTGTTTTTGAATGGGATGGTTGAACCATTACAAGTGTTGGTCAAGTCTACCAAACCAACCACACTCCTTGAAGCTGTGGAGAAAGCTAGAGATCTACAACACATCTTGCCTAGGGCAAGAACCTTTTTGCAGCAAAAGACTCACTCAAGACCAAGGGAGATGATTCCTGCTTAGGATTTGCTGGGGAAATGTGTTACAGGGGGGGACACATCATGTCAAGACCTTCTCCAAGAAGGATGCCAGCGCTATACAATCTATATAAGACTTTGCTCCAAGAGGGGGAGTTGTTGCAGCGTTAAGAGGAGTCCCAAAGTATCTGACCTTGTGGGTGAGAGGCACCATAATGGGGAAAAGAGTTTTTGTATTGATAAATAGTGGAGCCACTGATAATTTTATTGATGCACAGCTGGTACACAGGAGAGGAATTCCCATGGAGGAGTTTGAGGGATTTTCAGTTTTGGTCCCAGGAGCCATGACCCTGCAATGTGCCAAGTATGTTCCGGCACTAACCATTACTATGGAGACCTATACATTGATAGACCACTTCTTTTTGGTAGATATTCCAGAAACCAATGTCATATTGGGAGTCCAATGGTTAATCACTCTCAGGAGAGTTACCACTAACTGGAGAACTTTGAAGATGGAATGGACCGGAGGGGAGGATGGACAGCAACAAAGAATCAAGGATATAAAAACATGTCCCCCTTAGGTTGCTTTAGCACATAGGATGGAGTCAGATCTATGTAGAGGGGATGTTAAATGGGAAGTGGAGCTACATATATCAGAGGTGAAGGGCAAGGACTCCCCAGTACATCCAGATGTTCAGTCTCTTTTGGACCGGTATTCTACAATATTTGGGAATATCCCACCAGGGAGACCTCTTGACCGAGGGTTTGAACACACCATTGAGTTGGAAAAAGTGGTCCAAGCAGTAATCACCACTCCTTATAGGCATCCTAAGGCTTATAGGGATGATATTGAAAGAGCTATCCAAGAGCTGCTAGCACTAGGACACATCCGGCCTAGTACTAGTCCTTTTGCTTCCTAGGTGGTTTTGGTAAAGAAGAAAGATGGCACATTGAGGATGTGCATTGATTATAGGGCCTTGAACAAGAAGACTATGAAGAAAAGGTACCCTATACCAAGGATCGATGAACTCATGGATGAGTTAAGGGGATCCAAATACTTTTCCAAGATTGATTTGAGATCCGAATACCATCAAATCAAGGTGAGGGAGAAAGATATTCCCAAGACAGCGTTCAGGTGTCACTATGGGCATTTTGAGTTTCTGGTAATGCCCTTTGGATTGACCAATGCTCCAGCAACTTTCCAATCTCACATGAACCACATCTTCCGTAGTCATTTGAGAAAGTTTGTAGTGGTATTCTTTGATGATATTCTTATCTATAGCCGCACTTGGGAGGAGCACTTGTAACATATTGAGACAGTCTTACATATCCTCAAGGAGTAGCAATTCTATGCCAAGCTCTCCAAATGTGAATTTGGCCTCACAAAGATGTTGTATTTGGGGCATATCATAGGAGTGGATGGAGTGAGGGTACATGAGGAGAAGATCCAAGCTATCAGAGATTGGCCTGAACCCAGGAATGTTACAAAACTCAAATGGATTGTGGGCATATGTACTTATTACCAGAATTTTTTGAAATGATTTTCACAACTAGTAGCACCACTCATAGACTTGACAAAGAAGGGAGCTTTCCATTAGAGACCTACAACGCAGAGGGCTTTTGAGAAGCTCAAAGAGGTAATGATTATGTTGTGAAACCAGCTCTAAAAGGAGAAGAAAATAGATATCAACGCCTTACAAATAAGCCACTTTGAGGGGGAAACCTCCAATACATTACATGAATGAACAATTCTTGGATGATTCAAATTACAAAACCTCCTTTATATATATAGGAGTCCATGGGGCCACAATCTAATCCTAGCCGACCTAACAATAATAATTTAAGGACACAATAATAACAATATGGGGGTTACAAGGGTACAATAATAACAATAAGGGGGTTACACTAACAACAATAACGGACTATACTAGTAATATAGGGACCTAACATGCCCCTCCCCTTCAAAAACGTGTTGTCCTCAATGCTTGAGTAGATCTGGGTGCTTCTGTATAAAATTCTCATCCTCCCATGTAGAATCTTCAGTGAGTAAGCTCTTCCACTTGATGAGATACTCTAAAATTGAACGATTCTGTAGCTGTCGAGTTCTTGTTTCCGTGACTGCTTCAGGTTCCAATATGATTTTTCCTTCCTCATCAAGTTCTGGAAATATTGTTTGAACTGGAAGATTTTCACCTATAACCTTCTTTAAGCATGAAACATGGAAAATTGGATGCACTCGTGAAGAAGCAGGAAGCTCCAATTTGTATGCCATAGTACCAATCTTTTGCAACACCTTGTAAGGACCATAGTACTTTGGCGATAATTTATTATCCTTCTTTGCTTGCTTGAGGGACATTTGTTTGTATGGTTGTAGCCGTAAAAATACCCAATTTCCTACATCAAAACTTCTCTCGCTACGATGTTGATCTGCCTGTTGTTTCATTCGATTTTGTGCCAAATTCAGGTTATCCTTTAAGAGTTGGAGAACTTCTTGCTGATGCTCGATGTGATCTTCCACTGCTTGAACCTTCGAATTTTCCCATAAAGATGATGTGATGGATGGTGGATGATATCCATAAAGTGCCATAAATGGGGTCATTTTTGCTGTAGTATGGAAGGAAGTGTTATACCACCATTCAAAGAGAGGTAACCACTTGACCCATTGTGTTTGTTTATCAGATACAAAACAACGAAGATATCCTTCCAAACATTTATTTACTATCTCAGTTTGACCGTCAGATTGAGGATGATAAGATGAGCTATGAGCTAATTGAGTACCCAAACAAGAAAATAACTCCGTCCAAAAATTTCCAGTAAAAATGGGATCTCTGTCGCTCACAATAACCCTGGGGTTTCCATGTAGCTTTTGAATTGTGTCCATAAATGTAGTAGCAACTGTACTTGCTTTAAATGGATGAGATAATGCACAAAAGTGTGCATACTTGGTAAGTCTATCAACTACCACCATGATGGCACTCTTTCCTTCGGACTTAGGTAAACCTGTGATAAAATCCATTGAAATCTCCTCCCAACGTTGACTTGGAATGGATAAAGGTTGTAGAAGTCCTGGGGTCTTAATTGTTTCCACTTTATTCTGCTGGCAAACCAAAAATTCTGCCACAAACTTTCGAATATCAGATTTAAGGCCATCCCAAAAAAATTCTTTCTTCACCCTGTGGTAAGTTTTTAAAAATCCTGAGTGTCCTCCTAAGGGAGAAGTGTGCAATTCCAGAAGAATCTTTTGTTTTAGTTGGGAATTCTTACAAAGATATAAGCGATCTTTGTACCATAAGGAATCATTTTTCCAACTAAATGTATCAGATGTACTAGGATATTGCTACAAATTTTGAATGAGTGTCCACACTTCTTCGTCCTTCTTCCATTCATCTCTTGCTTCGGTTATCCAATCTGGTTGGATAATAGAAATGGCACAAAGTAATGCTTCCACCTCCTCATTCTTTCTTGAGAGTGCATCTGCAACAACATTTAGCTTCCCTTTTTTGTATATTATTTCAAAGTCATAACCCAACATCCTTCTGACCCATTTTTTCTTCTCTTCTGAAGATAGTCTTTGTTCCAAAGAGTGTTTAAGACTATCATGATCATTTTTTACCTTGAATTGTCTTCCCATTAGGTAAGTTCTCCATTTCTTTAGTGCACAGAGTATTGCTAACATTTCCTTCTCATAAATAGGTTTCTGTAAATAATTTCCATTGATTGGATGACTTGCAAAAGCAACGGGTCTTCCTTCTTGCCTTAAAATAGCACCAATTCCATTTCCTGAGGCATCACATTCCATAATAAAGGTTTTTGTGAAGTCTGGCATAGCTACGACTGGTGCTAGGCACATTGCCTCTTTAAGATGTTCAAAGGCCTTAGTTGCTTCAGGAGTCCATGAAAATGCATCTTTCTTCAATAATGTTGTTAGAGGTGCTACTATTCTCCCATAATTCTTATCAAACTTTCGATAATACCCTGTTAACCCGAAAAATCATTGCAATTGCTTTATGGTTGTGGGGACATTCCATTCCTTAATGGCTTTAATTTTGTTAGGGTCTACCTTAACACCCTTGTGAGATACAATATGACCCAGATATTACACCTCTTGTACTCTAAAGAAACATTTGGATGTTTTTTCATATAATTGTTTCTCCTGCAATAGTTTGAGCACCCTATCAACATGTTGAACATGATCCTTCCAAGACCTACTGTAGATTAGTATATCATCAAAAAATACTAGCACAAATTTTCTAAGGAAGGATTTGAAAATGGAATTCATATACCCTTGAAATGTAGAAGGTGCATTGGTAAGGCCAAAAGGCATGACCAAAAATTCATAATGACCCTCATGATTTCATAATGTTGTTTTTGGAATATCTTCAATCTTCATTCTAATTTGATGATACCCTGAATGAAGATCCAATTTGGTAAAATAAATTGCTCCATGTAATTCATCCAATAATTCATCAATCACAGGAATGGGAAATTTATCTTTAATGGTGAGCTTATTGAGCTCCCTATAATCTGGACACATGCGCCATGATCCATCCTTCTTGTGTACCAATACTACAGGAGCACAGAAAGAACTTTGACTAGGTTGAATTATACCCGCCTCTAACATTTCTGCAATCATACGTTCAATTTCGCTCTTTTGGAAGTAAGGATATCTATAAGGCCTGATGTTTGGAGGAACACTTCCTGGAATCAAATGAATAGCATGATCATGATCACGAATAGGTGGGAGTCCCTTGGGAGTTTCAAAAACCTTGGAATGATTGTCCAAGACTTTTTGGAGATCTGCAGAAATAGATGATTTTGATGTTGGAACTTCTAGTGAGCATAATTGTGCAATTATGCCTTGTTGTTATTTATTTAGAAGCTTTGTCATGAAATTAGAGCTTATTATCTTTCCCAGCTTCCTTACAATACCCCATAATTTGACTTCCTTTCCTTCTGAAAAAAATTTCAAGAAAAGTTCTTGAAAATTAAAAGCTACCATCCCCAAAGATTGTAACCATTGTACTCCTAGTACAACATCAACACCTCCCATAGGAATGGAAAACATTGGACTATTCAATACATATTCCCCCATGGTTAGCTTGATATTATGGCATTTTCTAGAGCAATTTATAGTTCCTCCATTTGCAACCATCACTTGACATTCGGGTGCTGGGTATAGGAAACAATTCAATTCCTTGGCTACCTTACAATGAATAAAATTATGGGTACTACCTGAATCAATCAACACTATTACCTTTTTCTTCTTGATATGTCCTTCTATCTTTAGAGTTTGAGGAGTGGTAATTCCTGCCAATGCATTACATGATATGGTCAGACTCATTCCTTCCTCTTATTGGGTTGGTTCTTGATGTATATCCTCTTCTTGTTCATTTTCTTCTTCCTCTTAACAATCTATGTAAAATAATTTCTTCTCAGCACACTTATGACCTTTAGTGAATTTGATATCACAACTCTAGAAAAGCCCTATTGCTCTTTTTTCTTCCAATTTTTGTGGTGTCAACCTTGTAGGTTGTGGAAATCTAGGAGTAGCAACACTTGCCTCTTTATAGAAGTGAGTGGTAGGCTTCCTTGTCACCATAATTTTACATTCATTTTTTCTTGCCAACCTGAATGCCTTCTTCAATGAATCAGGTTCCAAAATGCGAACTTCATGTTGGATGTTATCCTTTAAGGTACCTATGAAGAGATCAATCCTGTGTTCCTCTGGAATATCAGTTACCCTTATATTCAATTTTTGGAAGTCCTCAATGTGCTCCCCCATTAAACCCTTTTGTTTGAGATTTATCAGTTGGCTAAATGAGTCATTGCTCTTTGTATCCTCATAATGTGCTATCATTTCCTTCGTAAAAATTGACCAAGTGAAAAAAATTTTACGGGAGCAAAGCCATCGATACCATACAAATGTATTTTGTTCTAAATGTAAAGTTGCAATGCATACCTTTTGTGTGTTTTGCACATTATGGAGTTCAAAATATTGCTCCATCTGTAGTATCCATGTTACAGGATCCTTTCCATAAAACTTCCTCATATCCATTTTTGGAATATGGTGGTTCTTCCAGCCCACATTACATTGTATGAAATCATGGTTAACATTTATTTTGTTCTCATCATGAATTTCCTCTACTATCTTTTCACCATTAGGAAACATTTCTTGTATCAACTTTGTCAAACCTTCCATGTATGCTTTTAGATCATTCTTCATGTTTTTCATTTTAGATTCCATGCTAGCTTCCATGCCATCTATCTTAGATTCCATGCCATTCTTCAAACCATCCATCTTAGATTCCACGCCTTTCTTCAAACCATCCATCTTATTTTCCATGCCTCTCTTCAAAACTTCCATGTAATTTTTTGTTGCTCTTTGCGAGAGCGAAATTTGTTGCACTTGCTCTTGTAATTTTGATATGTCATGTTGCCATTCTTAGTCTTCATGAGTCATAGTAGAGCTTTATAAAGGCTTAATGGGTGTTGAATTATTTTTAGGGGCCATTTTAGAATCCAATACTAATATCTATTCTACAATATGCCCTTGGAATCAATTCAACTTGATTCTTCAAACAAGACTTATGCAATTTGAAAACAAAATACACACCTTTTACTTGCTTTTGAGGAGATCGATATTGAAATTCAATTATCTCTATAATTGAAGATCCTCAATATCTGAAATTTAGCCCTGTAGTAGCCCTCTGAAGCTTCTTTCAAATTCGGTGCGTCTGATCTAATTTGGATTCTTCAAGAAAAATTTATGTCCAATCTCCCACAATGACCCAATTTTGGACTGGTTCAGTAGAGAAAACTTGTACAAATTTCCACGTGTCATTTTTTCCTCATTTGGCTCTAAAATTGATAGAACAAAAACTAAAGTTTGTGCACTTGTGGCCACTTTTTACAGCATTCCAATCTGATGCCCAGAGAGAGAGCTATGAAGATTTTCCCACAATCACCTCTTTGAGATGAAATTCAGAAACCTCAACAATCCCTAACTTCCACAGATCATATCTCAGAAACTATTGTGAAAAAATATCTGAAATTTTTTGATGATGTTCCTCAGGATTGTGGCTTCGCACTCTAAAAATTTCAGCTTCTGAAACTTCGTATAAAAAAAATTATTACGAAACTACCACAATGACCTGTTTAGGTTAAATTCAAGAGCTTGCAAAATGACCTAACTTGCACAGATCATATCTCTAAAAATATTGCAAACCAAGCTCTGAAATATTTTGATGATGTTCCTCAGGATTTTTTCTTCACACTCTAAACATTTTAGATTCTGAACCTTTGTAGAAAAAAAGTTATAGCGAAAATTCCACGTTGACTTGTCTAGAGCAGCGAAACCCTAGAATCTCAAACCTTTGATAGAAAATGTTGTGAAACCAGCTCCAAAAAAGAGAAGAAAAGATATATCAACGCCTTATAAATAAGCCACTTGAACTTGTATCTATTCATTATTCATCTTGGATTGTGCAGTAGAGGCAGGCTAACAGGTGGAGGAGATTTGAACTTGTGACTTGTTCATATTTGAGCTAGTTAGTGTGTAACAATTGGAGATAGTGCTGAGAGCTTGTGAGGAGTTTGTGCTATGTATTGTTACATGTTCTCTATCATTATAATATACAGATATTTGGGGGTTTTCAGCTGTAAGCTTTCCCCATTACATATTGTGTTTATATGTGTGCTTGATTATGTTTTAATGTGCGCATGCGACTGCTTCTAATTCCGCAAATTGATGATCAATGGTAGAAGAGATTATGTATTATGCATGAAGCTAAAATAGTGTGTAATCAAGATAATATCGGTGAATAATTCATCTATTATTCAAATTTCTACATGGTATCGAAGCGAAAGATTGATCATCGGATCTATAACAGTGATTACATTTTATTTCAGTAGACAGAGTCTGTAAGAGGGCTAGGTAGCCTCTGGATTCATCCTTCTTTGAAAGGTGAAAAATCCAGTAAATGCCCCTACAGTCGATCTATGTGCTAGAAATACTTTGTTCTCACAGATCAGAAGCAGTTGAGTTTTGAGCTGCTGGAATTCGAATTTGCAGCAGTGTTTTCTTGGTGTCGAAGTCAAAATGTCTTTCAACGGATTGCGATTGGAGTATGCCCTTGAAGGAAACTCGAATTATATTGCATGGAAAGACAGGATGGAGGTGGTGTTAGATGAAAATGGATTGAAGGAGTTCATAGATGTTGAATTCCCAAAGCCTACTGATGCTACTCAAGTTGAGGCTTGGCAAAAGAAGACAGCAAAGTGTCGAAGGATTCTGTTGGAGGGCGTGAAGGATCACATTGTATCCAACCTGCATGGAAAAGCTTCTCCATAATTGATGTGGAAAGAATTGAAATATTTATTCCAAAGCAAGAGTGACCAGAGGAAGTTGGGACTCAAGGACAAACTCAGAAACATAAAGATGGAGAAAGGTGATAGTATGCCCAAGTACCTCACGAAGTTTATCCAATGCAGGGATGAGCTGGGAAGTGTGGGGGTGACTGTAGATGATGAGGACTTGGTGAGCTTGGATCTCCTTGGTCTTCCGAAGAGTTGGCATTCCTATCAGGATTCTATCAATGGTCAGGAAAAATTGCCAGGATGGGAGTGACTTTGGTCGGATCTTGTGCAAGAGGAGATAAGGCGTAGTACCAGGGATGGATCTTCATCAAAGGCATCTGATGAAGAGGATTGCACTTTGGCTACCAAAGCAAGGAAGGGGAAGGGAAAGAAGAATGCTTCTCAATCCGGTGCGGATGATAAAGAGCGTGACATGTCCAAAATGAAGTGTTTTCACTGTCACGAACATGGACATTACGCCATGAATTGTCCACAGAAGAAGAAGAACAAGCAGGCTGCTGGATCTGTAGCTGGTGAGGCTCTTGCCTCACAATTTGAGTTGGAATTCTCATTGATCGCATGCATGGTGTCTAGTGCATTGGGATTGGGGTGGTATTTTGATTGTGGCGCTTCCTTTCACATGACGGGGGATGTGAATCTTTTCAGTGACTTGGTGGAGAAAGATCTCCAGTTGCATGTTGACTTGGGAGACAATGGATGATACAATGCAACCGACATTGGTACCATAACCTTTCATAGGGAGTCAGGTAAACTCATTCTTTTACAAGATGTAGTGCATGTTCCAGGTTTAAAGAAGAATTTGATCTCAATCGCAATGTTAGAGGATAAAGGGTATCAAGTTGTCTTCAATGAAGGAAAATTTTTCCTTCGGCACAAGGCAACAGGACAAGTCAAGAAGGTTGGGATTCGAGCAAAGAATCTCTACATACTTGAAGTATATGGGGTGTCTACGGAGCTTCCTATTGTTGGGAAGTGCAAGAAAGACATGCAATTAATGCTTGAGAGGGAGAAAGTTTTGCATGCAGGTAATAGTGAACCTCGTGATGTGGAGCAACCACAAGATGAGGATCATGGAGTGGAAGAAACCACTGATGTAGAGAAATTTCGTGCCAGATGGGAAGAGGGAGTGCATGCAGCTATACCACCAGGTGAGACGTGGGGCGACATGCATGAATAATCCCAAGAGGAGATTTCTAGGCAGGATTCATGAGATAGCATGGATCTCATGAATTGAACCTAGCTACAAGGTGCCCAAAGTGCAGCAGTATCATGATCAATTGGATTGATGCAAGTAGATCAAAGTTACAGTGTCGGATACTGGAGCGCGAATCAGAGTTGACAGCAAGTGCAAAGTGCATGGGTGCAAGAGTTCAACAACGCAGTGGTTCCTGATGACATGTGCAATTGGGCCCAGCAGAAGTCAAAGACTTTGATGATAGATGCATCAGACTGATTGAGTTGTTTGGAGCCTATTCAGTTTCAGAGGAGTTGCAGAGCAGATGCATGGAGTTGCATGGCGCTTGTGAAGGTTGCCGGGTGAATGCACGGAGTTGCATGTCGCATGCAAAGACAATCCTTTCTTGTTGAGAGGGAGTGTTGAATATGGAAACAAGAAATAGCGAAGGAGGCATCCTGAAACATCTTTCCTGACATTAGTTGGAAAGTGATCACCTAAACTAGGTGGGGGGCCACACAGGTGATTTTTTTTGTCGCAAAGTCTATTTTTAGACTATGTCTATTTTTAGACATATGGATCATGGTCTATGAGTTGGAGGATGCTATTTGTGGATGGTTGGTAAAGTTGGTAAAAATAGATGGACCTCTATTTTTAGACATACTGGGTAGAGTATATTTTTAGACTGCCAGTCTAAAAATAGATCAGTCGAATATTATTAGCTTTTAATAATATTTGGACTATAAACATTATCTTATCCTCTTAGAGAACTTCAGTTCGAGCTACGGATGTGGCACATGCAACTAACAGAAGGAATTACACTATTCCTAGGGATTAGTTGAGCTATTTCATGGTTGACTTCAGCTGGAACTCATGTGGCAGAGTTTGGTGGAGTTGATGAGACAGTTGATGGAGTTGTGTTTGGTTTAACTTAGTTGAACTAGTTGTATTTAGTCTAACTGATAAATAAACTAGTGATGAGTGGTGTGAATTAATTTTTAATTAATTCACTAATTATTAACTCATAAATCAACTAAAGAATACATCAGTTAACTGCAGTGCATGGACAGTTCAGTGGAGACTAGTGTTAGAGGTGGGTGAAAGGGTGAGTCTACTATCAGTTGTGACTATACTTGTGCATGAGATTTGCACACACATTGATTGAGATTTCCAATGAGGATTGTGCAGTACAAGCCAAGGGGATTTGAACTTGGATCTATTCATTATTCATCTTGGATTGTGCAGGAGAGGCAGGCTAACAGGTGGAGGAGATTTGAACTTGTGACTTGTTCATATCTGAGCTAGTTAGTGTGTAACAATTGGAGATAGTGCTGAGAGCTTGTGAGGAGTTTGTGCTATGTATTGTTACATGTTCTCTATCATTATAATATACAGATAGTTGGGGGTTTTCAGCTGTAAGCTTTCCCCATTACATACTGTGTTGATATGTGTGCTTGATTATGTTTTAATGTGCGCATGCGACTGCTTCTATTTCCGTAAATTGATGATCAATTGTAGAAGAGGTTATGTATTATGCATGAAGCTTAAATAGTGTGTAATCAGGATAATCTCGGTGAATAATTCAGCTATTATTCAAATTTCTACATGGTATCGAAGCGAAATTGATCATCGGATCTATTACAGTGATTACAATTTATTTCGGTAGACAGAGTCTGTAAGCGGGCCAGGTAGCCTCTGGATCCATCCTTTCTTTGAAAGGTGATATATCCAGTAAATGCCCCTACAGTTGATCTCTGTGCTAGAAATACTTTTTTCTCACAGATAAGAAGCGATTGAGTTTTGAGTTGGTGGAATTCGAATTTGCAGTAGTGTTTTCTTGGTGTCAAAGTCAAAATGTCTTTCAACGGATTGCGATTGGAGTATGCCCTTGAGGGCAGCTCAAATTATTCTGCATGGAAGGACAGGATGGAGGTGGTGTTAGATGACAATGGGCTGAAGGAGTTCATAGATGCTGAAGTCCCAAAGCCTACTGATGTTGCTCAAGTTGAGGCTTGGAAAAAGAAGACAGCAAAATGTCGAAGGATTCTGTTGGAGGGCGTGAAGGATCACATTGTATCCAGCCTGCATGGAAAAGCTTCTCCATACTTGATGTGGAAAGTGTTGATAGATTTATTCCAAAGCAAGAGCGACCAGAGGAAGTTGGCGCTCAAGGATAAACTCAGACACATAAAGATGGAGAAAGGCGACAGTATGCCCAAGTACCTCACGAAGTTCATCCAATGCAGGGATGAGCTGGGAAGTGTGGGGGTGAATGTTGATGATGAGGACTTGGTGAGCTTGGCTCTCCTTGGGCTTCCGAAGAGTTGGAATTCCTATCAGGACTCTGTCAATGGTCGGGAGAAATTGCCAGGATGGGAGCGACTTTGGTCGGATCTTGTGCAAGAGGAGATAAGGCGGAGTACCAGGGATGGATCTTCATCAAAGGCATCTGATGAAGAGGATTGCGCTTTGGCTGCCAAAGCAAGGAAGGGGAAGGGCAAGAAGAATGCTTCTAAATCTGGTGCGGATGGTAAAGAGTGTGACATGTCCAAAGTGAAGTGTTTTCACTGTCACGAGCATGGGCATTACGCCACAAATTGTCCACAGAAGAAGAAGAACAAGCAGGCTGCTGGAGCTGCAGCTGGTGAGGCTCTTGCCTTGCAATTTGATCTGGACTTCTCATTGATCGCATGCATGGTGTCTAGTGCATTGGGATTGGGGTGGTATTTTGATAGTGGCGCTTCCTTTCACATGACGGGAGATGTGAATCTTTTCAGTGACTTGGTGGAGAAAGATCTCCAGTTGCATGTTGAGTTGGGTGAAAATGGAAGATACAATGTGACCAACATTAGTACCATAACCTTTCAGAGGGAGTCAGGTAAACTCATTCTTTTACAAGATGTAGTGCATGTTCCAAGTTTAAAGAAGAATTTGATCTCAGTTGCAATGTTAGAGGATAAAGGGTATGAAGTTGTCTTCAGTGAAGGAAATTTTTTCCTTTGGCACAAGGCAACAGGACAAGTCAAGAAGGTTTGGATTCGAGCAAAGAATCTCTACAGACTTGAAGTAGATGGGATTTCTACGGAGCTTCCTACTGTTGGGAAGTGCAAGAAAGACATGGAATTGATGCTTGAGAGGGAGCAAGTTTTGCATGCAGGTAATAGTGAACCTCGGGATGTGGAGAAACCACAAGATGAGGATCATGGAGTGGAAGAAACCACTCATGCAGAGAAATTTCGTGCCAGATGGGCAGAGGGAGTGCATGTAGCTATACCACCAGGTGAGAGGTGGGGCGCCATGCATGAATAATCCCAAGAGGATATTTCTGGGCAGGATTCATGAGATGGTGTGGATCTCATGAATTGAACCTAGCTATGAGGTTCCCACAGCGCAGTAGTAGCATGATTAGTTGGATTGATGCAGGCAGATCAAAGTGACAGTGTCGGATACTGGAGCGCGAATCAGAGTTGACAGCAAGTGCAAAGTGCATGGGTGCAAGAGTTCAATAGCACAGTGGTTCCTAATGACATGTGAAATTGGGCCCAGCAGAGGTTAAAGACTTTATAGATGCATCAGACTGATTGAGTTGTTTGGAGCCTATTCAATTTCAGAGGAGTTGCAAAGCAGATGCATGGAGTTGCATGGCGGTTGTGAAGGTTGTCGGGCGAACGCATGGAGTTGCATGTCGCATGCAAAGAAAGTCCTTTCTTGTTGAGAGGGAGTGTTGAAGATGGAAACAAGAAACAATGAAGGAGGCATCCTGAAACATTTTTCCTGACCTTAGTTGGAAAGTGATCACCTAAACTAGGTGGGGGGCCACACAGGTGATTTTTTTTGTCGCAAAGTCTATTTTTAGACTATGTCTATTTTTAGACATATGGATCATGGTCTATGAGTTGCAGGATGTTATTTGTGGATGGTTGGTCAAGTTAGTAAAAATAGATGGACTTATATTTTTAGACATACTGGGAAGAGTCTATTTTTAGACTACCAGTCTAAAAATAGATCAATCGAATATTATTAGCTCTTAATAATATTTGGACTATAAACATTATCTTATCCTCTTGGAGCACTTCAGTTTGAGCTACGGATGTGGCACATTTAGCTGACAGAAGGAATTACGCTATTCCTAGGGGTTAGTTGAGCTATTGCATGGTTGACTTCAGTTGGAACTCATGTAGCAGATTTTGGTGGAGTTGATGAGACAGTTGATGGAGTTGTGTTTGGTTTAACTTAGTTGAATTAGTTGTATTTAGTCTAACTGATAAATACACTAGTGATAAGTGGTGTAAATTAATTATTAATTAATTCACTAATTATTAACTCATAAATCAACTAAAGAATACATCAGTTAACTGTAGTGCATGGACAGTTCAGTGGAGACCAGTGTTAGAGGTGGGTGAAAGGGTGAGTCTACTATCAGTTGTGACTATACTTGTGCATGATATTTGCACACACATTGATTGAGATTGCCAATGAAGATTGCGTAGTACAAGCCAAGGGGATTTGAACTTGGATCTATTCATTATTCATCTTGGATTGCGCAGTAGAGGCAGGCTAACAAGTGGAGGATATTTGAACTTGTGACTTGTTCATATCTGAGCTAGTTAGTGTGTAACAATTGGAGATAGTGCTGAGAGCTTGTGAGGAGTTTGTGATATGTACTGTTACATGTTCTCTATCATTATAATATACAGATAGTTGGGGGTTTTCAGCTGTAAGCTTTCCCCATTACATACTCTGGTTATATGTGTGCTTGATTATGTTTTAATATGCGCATGCGACTGCTTCTAATTCTGCAAATTGATGATCAATGGTAGAAGAGATTATGTATTATGCCTGAAGCTCAGATAGTGTGTAATCAGGATAATATGGATGAATAATTCATCTATTATTCAAATTTCTAAACTTGGTTTTCTCACTCCATCGTCACTATCTTCTTGGCCGATCATATGCCTTCACTTGGTTGTTTTACCCATTCCTGAGGAATCGCTGTGATGAGTGGTCTTTGTTAGCCAAACTCTTAACCTTTATTTGTTCTCAATAGTTCCACCATTACTGAAACCAGTTGCTACCCTTTATACCACTCGTTCATCCAAGAGGAGTCAACTTTCAGCTCTTTTCTGACTCTCTAAACATGAAAATATTGTTGAGTCGCTTGTCATTTTGATCTCGTTAAACTGGCTGTAAAATGACATCTACCCAATATACATTTACCCCTTTTTCGGGCTGGGATAGATTATTTACGAAAAAGGAATACCCTAGCCTATCGTGACTAGGAAGTTTTCTCATACATAGTTTTCCACCTTTTTGGATCTGAGGAACTATTTACGAAAAGGGACTATTGGAGTTTACTTTTCTGATGTCTTTTCAAACTCTCTAAACATGAAATGACGCTGAGTTCTTCCTTTGTTAGACTTGCTAAACCATGATGACATCGGATTCAGTCGTAATGACAATATTCGAGTTTCTCCTTCCTAGGGCTCGTTAAATGTACTAGGATGGATTCGTCTGAAGGACAGATTTATATTACAAGCATATGCTATCCCCTTCAAGCTTGTCTTCAAAAATAATTGGGGTACTCACTAGAAATGGTGGGGAAAATGGAACCAGTATCATCGTCGTGTCGGCAGTATGTCACTCTTGAACATGGCACTTGTCTGCATTTGTGTCAGGTTGGGCACATCTCACCTCATTCTCTGTTTGCCTCCGTGGGTTTGGGTAATCCCTTTTGACCTCTCATCTGCTCTTTGCCTCGTCATCATGACCCCTGATATTTTTATGTCAAATACTGCCAAATCCACTATCGGGCCACCGATATGTTCAAGAGAAGTTGACCTCTGCAAAGTTTCAACCCTCCTCTGATTCTCATCTGATCCTGATTCACAAACATTATTTTCCTCTGTCTCGCATCGATGATATGGGAAACACTATTGCCCACCTTCAATAAAGTTCACTTCTTGTCGACTTCAGCTCATTATCCAGGAAGCTGATCTAGAGATGCCCTTCTGGTACCTTGGAGCCTGCATGCCTCAATGGCAGGTTCTTCACGTTCGACATGAGGTTTTCATCATTGACCTCTGATTGAGTGATTCTACGGGTGTTCAATGCCAGCTCACTGATTACATGCCATAGATTGTACCTATAGTACCTGGTCCATTGTCACTATTGGTGGTATCTCTCGCGTTTGTTAACAGCTTTCATTATTGGCTGGTAATCAGACGATGTTCTTACATGTTTGACTTCATCTCACTTACTCACATGCTTGAACTTGTACTTTGTTCGGGTCGAGATGGAGCACAAGACCCTGGATTTTGTCTGTTAAAATCCAGGCTGTGATTATGTGGATTATTACGATTGGTTACATGGCTCATTCATTGGATGGCTGCGACCATGCCTGAGTCTATTTATCGATCCTCATTGGATGGCTACGTCCATGCCTTGGATCTGGATTATTGTATACTCTGTTATGGATGGCTGCACCCATACCACATATATCATGTATTAGAGATATCAGTTGTACTTCTCTACGCAGTTCTTATGACGGCAGTGTTTTTAGTTGGACATGTTCTTGTAAAGCATTTCACCCCTCTCTCTTTTTCGGGCCTCATGCTTTAGGGGGCATCTGTTACACAGCAATTTGTCACTGTCCCTGCAATTCCCCATCCCACACATTGGAGGGCTTATTCTGTGACCTATGAGCAGTGACATGACCTGAAACCACTTTCATGGCATTCCCCTAGACATGGGCATTCATTCCCCTAAAGACAATTCCTTGTGAAAAACCCTAAAAATAGCCTTTTTTTGCCTTGGCATGACTATTCAGTTCAACCCTCACACCAATGGGGGAAATCCTCCAACGAGGGCGCGCCAGCTGGCGCACTATCTCAGTGTTGTACCCATGCCAGGCTTATTAAGGAGTGTTTTTTAAAAATAAATGGTAGAAGATTGACTCCAACCAATTCCTGAACTGGTCTCTAAATTGAGTTGGGAGGTTTGGCTCTAGATCTCCATCTAGAGGAGGTGGTTTTCCACCTCTCATGGAAGCTTCCTTGAGGATATGGCCAATCCCATGATTGTAGGGATCCCAACTCCCCTTCCACCATCTATATAAGCTTGCCATTTTCCTTTGCAAGCTAGTCTCCAAGAGCCTTCATAGCCTAAAGAATGCTACAAGAGCCTTGATAGTCCTCATTGAGCCAAATCTATAGCAAGGATATTATTATCAAGACAACCGAAGAGAGAGGCTTGTCCCATTCCCGATGAGATTTACCGAGACGTATTCCACTGTCGACCCGCCGAAGGAGGATTCAGCGTCAGAGCCAGGTTGTATCTTTCTTTGTATTAATTAATGATAAGTGACTTTGGTTATGGTTCCACTCGTATTGTTCATTGTGATTATGAGTTGTATCTTCTCTGACTGATACATAATTGCATATATTGGGTTTACGCTTGTGTGTTCGTTGTGTTTCTTATGTGTGCAGGTGTTCAATTGCGACAAGTGGGAGAATTGTGATTTTCCGGAGCAAGGAAATGGGAGCGCTATCTTCTCTACAAACAATAGCGTTAGACTTAAGGTAGGCCTTCTTCGTAATTTGGTCTATTGCAATTAGGAACTTGCGCCTTAGCGTGATATGATTGTTGCTATACCCGATCTGGGCTAGTAGGGATCGCCTCTGTCCACAGAGGGGATTTACCTCTCCAATAGGAAGGCTCAACTCTTATTTGAGTATTCCAAAGATGACTTTGCATGTGAGATACTTGATGTGGTGGTATCGGATGAAAGGTTTAGAGTAATGGATGAGGTTATCTATTACAAGGATTGGATCTACTTGGCTAAGAATTATAAGCTCAAGGAGAAGATCTTATTGGCCTCACATGATTCACCACTAGTCGGGCAACAAGGTTTCACAAAGACTTATAGATCTATCAGAGAGAGATTCTCATGGAAGGGTCTCAAGGAGGATGTGCTCCGACATGTTCGGGAATGCACCATTTTCAAATAGAATAAGGGAGAACACACTTACCCTGCTGTATTGTTGCAGCCACTACCTATTCCATATGGTAAGTGGGAAAGTATCTCTATGGACTTCATCACCGACTTACCGACAGTGCAGGGTAATGAATGTATATTTGTTGTTGATATACTAACAAATTACTGTCATTTATTTTTCATTTCTACACATTATACTGCTTCACAAGTAGCTGATCTCTTCTTTAGAGATGTATTTAGACTCCATGGTCTCCCTAGGACCATAGTGAGTGATTGGGACAACCGCTTCATGGGTGGATTTTGGTAGGAATGTTTCTGGTTAGTGGGGACTGATTTGACTCCAAGTACTAGCTATAACCCCCAAACTAATGGGCAGACCGAGATAGTGAACAAGTGGCTAGAAGGCTACTTGAGGAACTATGTGGCAGGGAAGCATAAATCTTGGCTGCATTGGTTCCACTTGGGAGAGTATTGTTACAACACTAATCACCATATTTCTATTGTCATGACTCCATTTCGAGCCTTATATGGGTATGAGGCACTTTCATTTGATGATGTTATGTTTGGAGCAAGTAAAGCTCCAAGGGCAAGGGATTGGAATCAAGAGAACCAAGACACATGCAGGGCACTCAAAGAAAACATTGCCACTACTCAGAACCAGCAGAAGATGTATGCAGACCGTGGTATGATAGAGAGACAGTTTGAGGTGGGAGATCTTGTCTACCTACATCTTCAGCCTTAAAAATAGTCCACACTCAAGGTGAAGGGAGCTGAAAATATCAAACCACGTTTCTATGGGCCATATAGGGTGAAAAAATGTATCGATAAGGTAGCATATGAGCTGGAGCTTCCTAAGGGGAGCAAGATCCACAATATCTTCCATGTCTCTTGCCTCAAGAAGGCCATCGTGAGGAATGTAGTTTCCAACATGGAACTTCCCCCTATTGATGATGAAGGCCACTTGATCTTGCAGCCAGAAGCAATCTTAGACACAAGGGAGAGGCAGCTGAGAAACAGAGCCATCAAGGAATATATGATTTGATGGAGGAATCTACCAGATGAAGATGCCACTTGGGAGGGAGAGAAGATCTTGCAGCATCCTTCTTCACTGTTTCTTGTGGGCAAGCAACTTTTGAGTGGGGAAGATTTTAATTTTCCCAATTAGCCACTACGACTTGGAACATTATAATTGCTCCATTTTTGAAATAAGAAGTAGAAACACAATAAAACCTATCCCAGTGTGAAAAGGGATTGAGGTAGGAGGATAAAATAAAGCCTCTTTAGTATGAATGAGGGGAAAATCAAGGAGTTATCTACAGTTGAACAAGTCAACAGCGTTGTCACAAAAGGAAGGAAAGCTACCAGGGAAGCATAGTTTTGAAGGAGGAATCTTCTCAAGAAAGCTACATCACCAATGAATGGGGCCTGGGATGGAGAAGATCATCAAGGATAAAAAGGATGGGATAGCAGAAAAGGATTCAATCATTCATTCTTCTTGTCTCAGTCTTATGACTGATTTGCAAAATTTAGTTATTTAATCGGAGTTGCAGCACTGCTTAGTGCAAAGGATTCTCATGGGGGAATTCTATCTTCACCATTGAGATAGTTGATTGGGAGATATAAGGAGGAGGCCTTGAGTTCAATTCTCATAATATATCTAGAGGGGAACCATCCTCTACTCTAGACAGTGCATTCACTCCCAGTGAATGTGTTAGTTCTGCAGCAGCTACAATAGTTGGCGTTGTATCTTTCCAATTGTACTTGTTTTAGAAGAGGAGTCTATTTCCTCCGGGAGATCAATTGAGAGAGGCCTTGGGCCAGATATTTTATTTTTTGTTCATTTCAAATCATATTTGGTCTTTATTTATACATTTTTGCTGGGAATAGCATTATTTTCTGCAGAGCCACTTTTTATGTTGCTATTTTGCCGGAAACCCTTGCCAGGGCATTCTGAGGTGCTTGTAAAAGAGGTCTAACCTATAATTTATGATTCCATGCTTAATGAAAGCTCTAAATCTATATTAAACTATCTTTTTTTGTAGATTCCATAATAAAAATAACGTTGTTTCAATCTCCGACATTTCTATTTTATGAAGCATTGGGATTTGGGTGTTTTTATGCATATATGAGTTGAGGAGATCCGTATAGAGTAGCTAGAATGATTTTTTTCTGATTCCAATATATATTTAAGCTACATAAATCATATATTAAAGGATCCAAGCCCTATACTACATTATTTTTTCACTGGTTTTCTTATACAACGTCCCAATTGGAGATATTGCAGAAATTTCTGAAAATGAATATTACAAATGCTCTATTCCATAGTCACAAAAAAAGCTATGATTTCTCATAGGCTTCAAAATACCATCTCTAATATGTAGGACCAAATTAACATGGATAAATCTTCATTATATGCAAAGGATCTAAGGATAAAGGCCTTAAAAGATTTAGTATTACAGGTATGATATGATCCTACAAACATCAAAGCAGTAGAAGCATTGGTTAAAAAGAAAAATGAGGACATAGCTACCTTGAGGAAGCATCTCAAGCTTCCTCAAACTGAGCATCCTCAAACAAAGGAAATTTTACAGGAGCAAAAGGAAAAAGATGACATGATGAATTTGATACTTCAACTGACAGCTCAAATCAAGGAAATGGAAGTACAAATGGACCAACTTGTCCAAGAAGAGGAGACAGTTGAAGAACCAGTGATTCCCATAGTTATCCTAGTCATCACAGCAGCAATTCCTTCTACTTTAGGAGAAAAATTGGCACCCAAAGAGCCACTGGCCGTTGCAATTCTAGTGACTTCTTCAACAACTTCAGTAACTGAATCCTCTACAACAGTGTTGCCACCTATAGATGAAAGCAGTAAACTATTAAAAGCAATAGATGAGATTTCCTTGAAGACCAAATGAAATCAATAGATTGATTAAGATAATTGAAAATCTTGAGAAAACAAACAAATCAACTCACATAGATGCTAAAATACATGAGAAAAATGCCCACAGATTGAGTGAAGAGGTAAAAAAGCTCCAAAAAGAATTAAATCTCAAGGATCAGATATCATATATTAAAAATTACCTATGGAATAATGTAATTGAAGCCATCCATGATGTTTAGCCATCCATGATGTTTGGCCTTCAATTCAGGTGATTTTTTAGCAGAGAGAGTTACTATTGGTAGCCCAAGCAAAGATCCAAAAGACACAAGATGATTTAGCAGATAAACTAGAACAGCCTGTAAGATTAATAAATTTCCTCAACAACAAGAATAGAGAGGAACTTGAAGAGTTAAAAATCAATGACAAGACAACAACTATCCTAGAAATTAAGAAAGTTACCACCAAAAGAAATTTAATGAGGAAGCTTGAACAGAAATGTGAAGGAATGAATACTGCTATCACTACATTCATGGTAAAATTCACCAATCTAAGGCAAAAGGGACTTCCTGATATCATGGTTATCGATGAAAAGTTAATGCCCCATAATGATTATGACAAAAAGATAAGAGAACATGCCAAGCAGCAAGTGAACAAGCCAACAATTCAAGGTATTCCCACAGGAAAATTATTGTTGAGAAGTTTTGAAGATTTGTTTTATTTACAGTATGAAATCAAGCACTTATTTGTCATCAAGCCCACATTTTCCAAGTACACTAAGGCTGATGAGAATTTTAGGAAGCTCAATAATATTAGAATTACTAAAAAGGATGAGTGGAAAGCAATGACTGATTCGCTATGAAGAATGAAACACAAACAAATGAAGAAGAAAAAATATGTTTACTATTTTCACTCTCAAAATAGATTTTTACAGCAGAAAGCAATTTTACTGAAGGTTAAAGAGTATATGAAGTGAAAGAGTATTAGTGATAAAAAGTATCAGTGAGAAAGAGTATCAGTGAAGGAAAGTTAGATTCTGAAAAATATCTAAAAGGCCAGCAAAGAAGACACATAAGCAGCCAGCGGCTTCTTATCTTAAAACAATTCCTATTTATTTTGAATAAAATAGGACAGTTAGCTAATTTTTTGAGCAAGTTGTCACTATTATTGTTGTAAGATATTTAATTTTCCTAAGTTAATTCCTAGAAGTCATCTAGGATATTTTGTAAAACATTTTATATAAATATTTCACTCTTTGAAGTATTTTTGTGTAGAATAAAATTGTTGGAGATTATTATAGATATTTTGTTGACTTGAAGGCTTTGGATTTCGATTTTGAGTAGCAAACTAGATCAACTATTTGGCATCATACTTTAGGATCCCTGTGATAAGCTATCTGGAGTGAAGTACTCTCTAAAACTTGTCATTGTTATTATTCTTTGTTACGTGCATACATTTGTGTTTTAATTCTAAATCTGAATGTATAACTAGGAGTATTACTACAGGAGATGTTAATAGCACCCTGTTTTTAACTAGTTATCATTTCTTTGTTTTCTTCTGATTCCTGGTGCAGGGAACCCTTAATTGCTCCCTCTCCCGTTTGACCTCTATCTTCTACTTCCTTTTTCTGGATTTAAGGATTCTTAAGTGCCCTTTATCCTGATCATACCATCTCAAAAACCAATTTTCCCAAGATCTCCAAGGGTTATCTACCTTTCCCTATAGACATTTGACCTTTTAGGCTTTGATCCCAGTTATGTTAGCTTAAATTAGACTCCATAGCTGAATGGACAAGAAAATTTCCCTCTATCTACCCTCCAAGTGAAAATTTCCCACCAAATCCAACAAAACCAAACCAAAATTACACTTTCATAGCTAGCCTAATATTCAAAAATTAAAACAAAGTTAAACTTGAAAGAGAGAGCCCTCTCTGAACCCTAGGAAGGCTAGATCCTAGAGTTTGAAGTAGATTTGTGGTTACCTCTAGTATTCTTTGATTAAAAACTAAAATCCCACAACTTAAGAATTTATTGGAGTGATAACATTACTGGCGACCATACTGGGGAAATAACCATTCTTCAGTCATAAAATTAGTCTTAAAGGAATCATTTAAATCATCCTTTTACTTTAAGATTATTTTTATAGGTTGCGGGTATTGAAAAATTATAATTATGGCTTCTAGGAAAACCTACTATACCAGGTATAACCCGGATCCTAAGCTTGTTGTTATAGTAGATAACCCAAACTGAATTGGTAAAAAGAAAAAACAAACAGAAAATTTAGAAGCTAAAATCTCATTAATAAGAGTCAATTCATTACCAAGTGAATTAGTAAGTCTGCATAACATTGACTTTGAACTGAAGTTTGAGCATTCTTTATTTTAAAGTAAATATGAAAATAATTTAAAAACTATTGTTTTAGACCCTCCCTTTATTTCATTTTTGAATGCAGTATAGAAATATATTACAATAAGTTCTAGTTCTAAGAAAGCTGAATATCAGATCAAATTTGAAGAGATTAATGTTACTATTCTAAAATATATTGATGAAGCTATTTAATTAGCTCATTTATTGACTTATGCAAATAGACCTTCAGCTTCCCAATTACATACTACAGTAATTCCAGCTAGAGATTTATCTCTGTATGCTGTTACATCATTCATAAATTCTACCACAGCTCATCTACAGATCCATTCATCCCTAAATCACCTCTACAACCTAGAGTGTTATTTCCACCAATCACTTCATCCACTATATCCATTAGTTCAACTTTTGATTTCTTAAAAACATCATCCTCATTTTCCAGCACTTCAAATACAATCATAGTTCATCCACTATCATTTCCAGCACAGCTCCAAGCAGTTCTACCTTACCTCTTAGTCAAGCTAAGCTTCAAGCTATGGCTGCTAGATATGCTCCCTTTGTCCTACCATAGCAGCTTCATGATATGCCACAAGACTATCAAAATAAAATACCATTGTTTGATGGCACTACCCAATATACTGCTCAGCAACATATTAATAAGATGACGGACTTCTTTGAAATTTATGAAATTGATGATTCAGATGTTCAAATGAGACTGTTTGCTCAAACTTTAACAGGAGAAGTTAATAAGTGGTTTAAAGATTTAGCTGTTGGTAGTGTAACTTATTTATCTATCTTTTTTACTTTATTTTTAAATAAATGGGAAAATAAAAAGAACCCCCTCCAAATTTTTTCTAAATTTGATTCTTTGAAAAGAGCTCCAAATGAGTTAGTCCAAGATTACTGCAGCAGGTATAATAGTGTGTATAATTCTATCCCTGCAAATATTAAACCTACTCCTTATTCCATTCTGCTCAAATTCGCTGATGGATTTGACACAGATATGGCTTACCAATTAAGGGAAAGAGATGCAGACACCTTATAAAAAATGCAAACTGATGTAGTTAGTGTAGAAGTGAATATTCTAGCCAGAAAAGCTAGACTTAGAAATGAAAGAAGAGTGACCATTAAAGAATAAAATGCTAATTCAGACACAAAAATAGATGTTATAGCTAAAAATTAAGAAAGAGTGATTGATAGACTAGAAAATATGGAGAGAAGACCTCAGTGGGATAACCAACAACAGATAAGAAATACCAATTTTAGAAAAAATATAAATTATGGAAAAGAAAAAGAAACATCCCTAGACCAAACAATTAGGCCACCATTCCAAGAGAACTATGCTGAAAGCTCAGAATAATAATGATGACGAGGAGGATACTATTAATCTAATTGGAATTGATGAAAATAATACTATCTTCCTTGCTCAGGAAGATCAGGAATTGTTTGAACTTCAACATCTTAAATTAGATTCTAGTTAATCCTTTGATTATAAGCAAGGTTATGACTATGAAATAAATGAAATACACAGCCAATATAACCTTAGAAACAAGAAAAAAAACTAGTCTTCTACTAAGAATACTTCCCAAAATCAGAATCATAAAACAGTAGAAGCTCCCAAAACAAAAGTTTCGCAAATTCTCCCAAGGGAATACAAACAAAACTTAAATTATTCCCAAAACATTTCTAGTCCTAAGAAAGCATCAGGCCCTAAAATTGTTGATATTACTGATGAATTTTCTTAGGCTGCAAAATATCCTCAAAAATATACTGCTGCTAAAGCTTCTAATTCTGTAAAAACAACAAATTTGGATCCTAAAAAACATTTTGCTGATCCTAAAACAGTAGATCCAAAAACTATTGCTTCAAAAACATCTGCTAAAAATTATAAGTCAGAAATAACATCTACTGCTTCATAAACAATTCCTGAAAAGAAAGTTAGAAGTAGTAAAACAAAATAAACACACACAGAGAATCCTAAAATAATTGAAAATGAAAAAACAACTGTAGAAAAGGAAGACAAACCAACACAAACTACAGTTACCAAAGAAGAACTGATTCATATTAGTAAATCTCAACCTGCATTCAACATACATTCAGAAATTGCAAAACTTAAAATACCAATTCCTTTGATTGAATTGGTAAAAAATGACTTGTATAAATCAACCATAACTGAAACATTAAATATGAATGATGGAAAAGACTCCATAAATCTAAATGATGATCAACCAGAGTTGATTTTTGGCCCAGATGTAAATGGAAAAGATTCAGATGGTGTAGTTCCAACATTTTATATCAGTCTCACCATTCATGATAAAATTCTACACAACACAATGCTAGATTCAGGAGCTTCCCATAATTTAATGCCAAAATCCATCATGGAAACTATGAATCTAGAAATTACAAGGCCATACAAATATTTGTTTTCTTTTGATTCCAGTAAAGTTAAATGTTTAGGTCTAATCAAGGATTTTTGTGTAACACTAGTTCAATACCCTGGTAAGAGTAATTAACGGACATTGTAATAGTTGATATCCCACCAAAATATGGTATGCTACTTTCTCGCTCATGGGGAGAAAAGTTGCAGGGATGTCTACAATTGGATATGTCTTATGCTACTATATTAGTGTTTGGCCAGCCTAAAAATTTATATAGGGAAACATTAATGAAGTACATGGTTAGTTGTGATGAAAGATCTATAAATTACCCCATTTACTCTACACCAACTGACCTTGATTCTTTCATCCTTTGTAACTCTGAAACAAATGAAATCCAAACTGAACTAGTAGATAAAAAGAGAGTACCAAACAATGATAAAAATTTTCATGAATCTCAATGGCATTTATACTTTGATGGTTCAATGAATAAGTTAGTAGAAGGAGCAAGACTCTGGATAACAAATATGGAGACCAATCATTCTAAAGATCATGCTTTCAGGCTAAATTTCAAACGTACAAACAATATGGCTGAGTATGAAGCCCTCATCCTAGGACTCCAAATCATTAGGAACTTGGAAGGAAAAAAAAAATTAATCATGGGAGATTCAGATTTGATCATAAAACAATTAAATGGATTTTATTCTGTTTAAAATCCTAGACTAAGCAGATATAGAGACACTGTCATAGATTTAACTGATGATTTATTGGAATGTAAGTTTTTTGTTATACCTAGAAAGAAAAATATACAAGCTCATTGTCTTGCAAATTTTGCTAGTACATGCAATTTACCATTCCAACCTAATCACAGATATACTGCTGAGGTCAAACACAGGCCAATAATTCTAGATAATCTAAAGTATTGGCAGTTTTTTTCTCAGGATGAATAGATTTACAATTTTATAAACAATAAAGGAGAATTTCAGAATTGTATTATAGATACAGATTGTACAATAAATCATGATTTGGATTGTGAAATAGATTTAAATGAATTAGATGTAAATAAAATAAAGTTTGATAAACCCACTAGATTTATTCAAACTGACATAGATATCTTAGAGAAAGTATAGATTGAAGAAATTATTGAAGACGAATTAGATATAGTGAATCTTAAGGATAATTTTTTACCTAAAGGTTTAAACCCCTTAGAAGATATTTTTGACTCCAATGATGTAGCTAGAAAACCAAAAATGGAGGCAGTAAGATCTGACATAGAAGAATGTAACATTGGTACAGTGTCAAAACCAAAGATAATCAAACTGTCCAAAATTTTACCTTAACAAGAAAAGGATAAATATATTTACCTTTTAAAGGAATAACAAGATGTGTTTGCTTGGAGTTATGAAGATTTAAAATCTTATGATACAAATATAATCCAACATAAAATTCCAATAAAAGAAGATCAAAAACCATTCAAGAAAAAGTTGAGAAGGATTAATCCTGTACTATTACCTTTGATTGAAAAATAAGTTAAGAGAATATATGAATCCCAGATCATTGCTCCAATCAAATATTCTGATTGGGTTTCAAACCTAGTCCCTACAAGAAAGAAAACAGGAGAAATTAGATTGTGTGTCGACTTTATAAATCTTAACAAAGTATCCTTAAAGGATAATTACCCTTAAAGGATAATTACCCTTTACCTAAAATGGACCACATATTACAAAGGGTAGCAAGTTCTTCAAGGATTTCATTGTTAGATGGTTTTTCAGGATACAACCAGATCCTACTTCAAGAAGAACACCAAGCTAAAACAACATTTACTACTCCTTGGGGCACTTTTATGTATGTAAAAATGCCCTTTGGCCTAATGAATGCAGGAGCAACCTTTCGAAGGGCTATGTACATAGCTTTTGCAAAGGAAATACATGAATTCTTAGTAATTTATTTAGATGACATTATTGTGTTTTCCAAAACAGATAATGAACACTTGGATCATTTGAGACAAGTTTTCATTAAGTGTAGGAAATATGGTATCTCTTTAAATATTAAGAAAAGTCTATTTGGAATAGAATAAGGTAAGTTACTTGGATATATAATCTCAAAAGAAGGAATTAGGATAGATCCTGCTAGGATAGAAGCAATTCTGAACATCAACCCACCAAGAAACATCAAAGAATTACAAGCTTTTCTAGGCAAGATAATTTTTTTAAGAAGATTCATATCTAATTTAGCTGAGATAATTAGAGAATTGAATAACATGCTCAAAAAAAATTCAATTCATAAATGGACTGTTGAGGCTAAACAATAATTTGACTCTATCAAACAATCCTTAACCAAAACTCGAGTCCTAATAATTCCTGATTTTAAGAAAGATTTCATGATTTTTTCATTTTCTTCAAAACACACCATTGTTGCAGTTTTACTGCAGAAAAATGACCAAGGATTTGAATAACCCATAGGTTTTTTCAGTAAATCCATTAGATATTCCCCTTTGAAGTATAAAATTATGAAAAAACAAGCCCTAGCCTTGGTTAAGGCCATTAACGACTTCAGAGTTTATATTCTCTATTCACACATTATTGCCTATGTCCCAAATTATGTAGTTAAAGACATTCTTACTCAGGATGGTCTTGATGGAAGAAGAGGAAAGTGGATTGCCACTATCTTATAATATGACATAGAGATAAAACCCACCAAGCCCATTAAAGGTCAAGGATTATCTAGACTTATGGCTGAATCCAACTGTAATGCCTTAGATATAAATTGTATTGCTCAAGTTGATGATCAAGAAGAGATGGAGACTCCATCAATCAGTGAAGCCTTTTCACACTCACCTTGGTATACAGATATCATATTTGTACTCCAAAACTTAAAATATCCTCCTTGATTGTCAAGAACCAAAGCTATATTTTTAAAACTCAAAGTAGTAAGATTTTGTATCTTAGATAATGTACTTTTTTGGAGAGATCATAGTGGGATTTTAATAAATTGTTTAATTAAGGAAGAAGTTGACAAAATACTTGAGTAATTTCATGCAAGTGACTGTGGAGGACATTTATACTATAAAACTACTGCAAACATGATTCTGAGAGATATTTTTTACTAGGCTACCTTGTTTGCTGGTGTCAAAAAATATGTTACTTCATGTCATAAGTGCCAAATTTTTTAGGGTAAGAAGAAATTATTAAACCTCCCTTTAAAGCCAATTTCAACTGAAGTGCTATTTCAACAATGGGGTTTAAAAATTCATTGGTGAAATTCACCCTCCCTCTTCAGGCCAACATAAGTGGATTTTGACAGCCACTGATTATTTTACCAAGTGCATTCAAGCCATACCCTCCAGGAAATCCACGGATATTGTCATTATTTCCTTCCTAGAAAAAAACATCCTTTCAAGATTTGGACGCCCTCAAAAGATAATTATTGGCAATGTAGCAGCATTCAAATCCAAGAAAATGATTGACTTTTTCCACAAATACCATATTACCTGAGGACATTTCATTTCATATTAACCCCAAGGTAATGGCCTAGCTGAATCCTCAAACAAAAGCCTTGTAAATATCATAAAAAAATTACTTGAAGACAATAAAAATACTTGGAATAAAAATTTAGTCAATGCCTTATGGGCAGATAGACTTACTACTAAGAAATCCATTGGTACTTCACCTTATCAACTAGTTTATGGAATGGATGTTGTTTTTCCTTCCTCCCTAGGTGTACTAGTGATGAAAATTTTCCAGGAATTACATGTTGAAACAAATGACATCCAAAGGAGGATAAATCAAACTATTCACTTGAAACAAACAAGGGAAGCTATTTATATCAAATCTCAAGTCATTCAAGATAAGATCAAGAAAATATATGATAAAAATACTAAAGAGAATGATTTTTACATAGGAAATAAATTGTTGAAATGGAATTCTAGAAAAGAAGACAAAGGAAAACATGGAAAAATTTGATTTTCTATGGAAAGGACCTTATGTAATTTATGGATATAGAGGTAATAATGCTTTCTTTTTGAAATAATTGGATGGAACAGATCTGCAAGAAGGACCAGTTAATGGCATAATGTTGAAGCACTACTGCTCACCTGAGTTAACCAATAGTTATTTTTTATTCACTTTGATCATTGTACATATACATTGCAAAGTTTAGATTGGATTGGATGTTTCCTCAGCAAAGTTGAAGCCCGAAGAGAAGGCCCTAAGCTTTGAAAATTAAATATCATAAATATTAATAGTTGAAGGTATCAGAAGACATTTACATGGTCATCATAGTCAAATTTCAAAAGGCTACTAGTCTCAGATTTCTTGATATTTCACTAGGAAATGTCGTCCCCATGTGAAGCCACTGTTAGGGTCCTATAATAATAGGGTTCATAAAATTTTGAATTGACTTTTATAAGTCTTGTAAATATGTACATACCTTGCTTTCTGCAAGTTATTTTCCCATATTTTGAAAAAATGAAAAATAATAAAAAACCGAAAAGAGGGTAAAAAGTCCTAAAAGAAAGATCAAAGGACATAGAAAAATATATACCCCAAAATAAAAAGAGAAATAAGACCTGAAAGTGAGCAAATCTAAATGCCACTACTTTTAATTTTACTGCAAGAATAATTATTATGTGCAGAGTGTTAATAAATGCCATAATCCATGATCAGTTAAACAGTTTAATCTTAACTTTTCATGCTTTTAATTTCATGTTTTAGATAGTGAATAAACATTTGTCAAATAATTTAAAATTGACAAATAAGTAGATAGGTAGAGAATAATAAGGAGCTCAATAGTTCAATCTGAGCTCTCGAATGAAATAAGGTAGATTTAGATAGTTTTATGCTTTGAAAGCAAATGTTTTAAGGTTGCAAGCCTAAATGCACCTACAAAATGAAGAAAAAATGTTAGAAATAAAGTTGAGTAGGTAGAAATCAGTGGAGAAATCATGTAAATAATACATCATTGGGAAAAATCACTAATTTCCCCTCCTCTATGAGTATTCAGTATTCTAAGCTATCAGTCAAATCGACTCAGAGCATTTCTCTGACTTTTTTTGGGACCGGACCCAAGGCTCTAAGACTAGTTAGTTAAAAATATTGAGTTCATATGTTAAATCCTCATTTATCATCATTTACCCTTAATTCATACTTTGAAACCCCTTTTTCCTAAGTAAGCACACATTCTTGCTTAGTAAAATTGTAATCCCCATATAAGTAACTTCATCTCTTCATAAGCATCCATAAAAACCCATAAAATCACATTTATCCAAAGTATTAGTGAAAGAAATATAAAGATGAGCAATGCTTGATTTTGTACTATACTTAGAGATAATATGTTTTTTTTTTACATTTCACTCCCATCTCATATTAACTTTTGAAATACTTTATTAATTCCCTAAGAAATACCCTTTCCTAGTTATTAATTCCCTTATATTCAATAAACCCCCAAAACCCACTATTATAATGTTTAAGACCAAAGTCTATTATCCATGTGCGCAAATGAAAAATCCCAAGGTATAAAGCCCTTTGGTCTAAAATATCTTTATTCTAATGTATCCCACCCCGATAGTTTTTAAACTATTGAAAAATGTTAAAAACTATATCAATATAATATATAAACCTGCCCGCTTATTTTTTATTAAAAAAATAACAAATGTTTTGACTAAAAACATTAACCCTACCACATATTAAACCATTGCAATTATATGTATAAAACCTGCTCCTATAAACATTTTATTAAAAACTTGTATTATATTCGTTAAACCTTAGACCCTCAGTCATATCATAAAAGGTTTGAACATATTATAAGCCCCACCGCATTATAAACCCTTCCGCTGCATTTAATCCACCTCGGTCCCACCTTTCCGCTCCAACGCAACTCTTAACATGATCCCAGCCATTCGCTTCAAACGTTTTGATCCAACAGTTGAAGATTGGTATCACGTAAAAAACATGCCCGACCGCCCCAAGGCAAAAGCCACACAAAATGGGTGGTTTCCGCCTGACCCCTCTCCTCCACGTGGCCTTTTATGATTGGATCACGTCGGTTTTGATTAAAACCACTTACCAATGAAAACTGATGTGATTACCACCTATTTTTGTCCTTTCAAAAATTTGAAACCACTTCCAGCCTGATATCAACTCACATTCAATTCCGATCAATGAAAAATCATACATTTTAATTAAACCTTTGTATATGCATTTTTCTGCCTATATGTCATGTTTAACCATTGTTTTTTCCTTCCTAACTATGTAAGCCTACAAAACCCTCTGATAGCCATTTCAACACCCAGAACCTATGAATTCACCAAAAGAAGCCTGTAAAAATTGCTGAGGAGCTGCACTTGCTCCAGTTCAACCATTGAAAGCCATCAATTCGACTAGGAGATTAAATAAACCCTTTTAAAATCCGATACCTGTGTCAAAATAGGTATTCTTCTGATATTCAAACCTGTAATTAAATTGAACAAACCTTGTAAAAGAAAGCATAATAATTTCAAAGTCAGGAAAATCAAGTAATTAAATTTCCCAAAAGTCCCAGAAACAGACCAATCTCTTGCAAAATTTTCCCAAGAACCCTAGTTGTCTGTTGCACAGTATTTTCAAGGAATTTTATCAGTTTTTCACAGTTATTGATCAATTTCAAGCTTTAAAAGGCCAGAAATCCTCTGTAGGTGCCATATCCTTCCGTAAATCCTTTTGCAAATAGATTTTTGGCCCAGTTTGCAGTCAAGAACTCAGAAAACCCCTGTTTTGTGTTTTATACTAGTTTTGAAGCCTCAAAACTTATGTGAGAAAGCTAATTGAGCATAAAATCCAAAAATACATTCTATTTTGCTAAAATTTCCCAATCAAGCCTCTATTATAGTTAAATTTCCTCTGTAAATAGTTTAAACTTGCAGAAACCAATCAAAATGCCTAAAAAACTGAGTGTAAACAAATCTGAAGGTTCTAAGACTCCTAAAGCTACTCCCGCCATGAATCCAAATACTGCAATTGTAGTCAACCCATTACAACTCCCAGTTATTGATATTGAGCATATTCCCCTAGCTGACATTGACTACAAAATAGTTGATCCTATAGTTGAATTCAATTTGTTAGATATCCACAACTGGTGTTTTGAAATATTCTTTAGATGATCATGAAGAATTTCACATTTGGGAATCCAATTTACCCAAATATGTAGTCCCCCTGACTCACCCTTGTCAAGAAATTATCAGATTATGCCACCAATACTACAATCCTAAACAAAGAGCTATTGTGAATGCAAATAAAGAGGTCCTATTTACCATTACTGCAGAGTCAATAAACCAAATGTTGCAGCTTCAACCAGACCCCCAAGAAGTACCTTTATCTATTGAAGCCCTCACTAAGCTACACATTGGCTTAGACTTTCCTAAAAGGTTTATGATTTTTCAAACTTTCATGCCTCTGCATGTTGAAATTCCCAAATTAAACCCTCCTTATACAATTGTCAAGTTCCCTGAAGGTTCAAGGCATGTAATCTCCATGCTTTCCTTTATACTTGGGTATTTCACTGATGAGCACATTGATGAGTCTATCTTAGGATTTTTGTCCGCCTTTTCTCCAAGTGACCTGCCTTCAGTTATATTTGACTATGTTGGTTTTATTTTTGATAGTATTCACTATCAATTGACTAATTTGCAGTTGGAAGGAGTATTCAGATATACCTCCTATCTATTCCACTTATTTCTATTTTTCCAATTATAAAGATTTCCAATTTCACTTCAAAAGTTGGATATAGAAGGAAAAACCCTATCAGCTATCTTTTGGACATCTACACTCAGAAAAGAAGGCACAAAATTCAGTTATTCAGAGTTTACAGAGTTGTTTTTACATTCATTGATAACCATCTTGACAAAAACAGAGCAGCCTAGAATCAGTGAGGAAATGAAGAAAATATTGCAGCTATCAGAGTAGAGCAAAGTGGGTGATTGGTATTTGTATGATAAATTCATTGAAATCAGATTTTTTGGTTCTAACTTTTTACCTTACAAGTTACCTAAGCACCCATCAGTTGGGATCTTTTCCGTATAGTACATTAGACAAATACTAAATTTAGATTCAATTAATTTTATGGAAGCCAAGAAAAAGACCCAATTTAAACTCAAAAATCAAATTGGGCCATTCATATGTAATCAAAGAGATGCAAAAAAGGAAGCTACAAGTCAACTACTGGAATATAAATTAGAAAAAATATTCCCATGGAATTCTGATCCGCAAGGGATCTTAACTAAACTAAGGGTAAAATATAAATTGACACCCTTTATCCATGAGTCAAAGCCAGAAATAGAGAAGTTTGATAATCAAATTGATTGGGTTGAAAACACTTTAATAGAGGTAGTTAACCAAAAGAATACTAGTCATACTTTTGAAATTTCCAAATAGCCAGAGACATCCACTAAGAGAATCAGATAAGAAGGAGCGTATATTGCAAAGACTACAACAGATACAAAGTCTAAAATCATTTACAACAAGAGGCCAAAATTTGATACAGCAGCTAAAGGCAAAGTAATAATAGATGTTGAAGAAGTAGAGACCTTGAATACCAACATTGCACAGGCAGAGACCAATGTAGCCACTGTAATCATCAATGAGCCAAATCAGAATCAAGAACAATTGAATAATGAAGAGACACAAATGATGGAAAGGCAATGATGTATGGAGGCTTCTTCCTCACATTCAACTGAGGAGAAGGATTTATATATTAAGGAGAAATACAAGAAAATCAAATTGAAGAATGAAGAAATCAAAACTGAAATATATTCTCAGTTTTTTAAGTAAAATCCAGGTAACCAAAAGAGATTCCTATCAAAATTTGATTATTCAACTAAAAAATTGATTATGTCAGTTTTACATCCGACAATACTAGTGCCAAAGAAAATAGCTGACTATAAAAAGGTTGATATGGAAGTAGCTACAGACAAAATCCATGAATTGGATCAGATTGAGTTTCATAGGAAAACCACAGAGTTTCTCTATTTGACAGTCACAATAAAATATATGAGTACTCATAGGCTTCAAATACCATCTCTAATATGCAGGACCAAATGAATATGGATAAATCTTCATTATATGCAAAGGATCTGAGGATAAAGGCCTTAGAATATTTAGTATTACAGGTAGGATATGGTCCTACAAACATCAAAGCAGCATAAGCATTGGTTAAAAAGAAAAATGAGGACATATTTACCTTGAGGAAACATCTCAAGCTTCCTCAAAGTGAGCATCCTCAAACAAAGGAATTTTTATAGGATCAAAAGGAAAAAGATGAAATGATGAATTTGATACTTCAATTGACAGCTCAAATCAAGGAAATGGAAGTACAAATGGACCAACTTGTCCAAGAAAAGGAGACTATTGAAGAACCAGTGATTCCCAAAGTCATCCCAGTCATCACAGCAGCAACACCTTCTATTTTAGGAGAAAAATTGAAACCCAAAGAGCCACTGGCCATTGCAATGCCAGTGACTTCTTCAACAACTTCAGTAACTGAATCCTCTACAACAGTGTTTCCACCTACAGATGAAAGCAGTAAACTAGTAAAAGAAATGGAGGAGATGTCCTTGAAAACCAATGAAATCCATAGATTGATTAAGATAATTGAAAATATTGAGAAAACAAACAAATCAACTCAGATAGATGCTAAAATACATGAGCAAAATGCCCACAAATTGAGTGAAGAGGTAAAAAAGCTCCAAAAAGAATTAAATCTCAAGGATTAGATATCATATATTAAAAATTACCTATGGAATAATGTAATTGAAGCCATCCATGATGTTTTTCCTTCAATTTAGGTGATTTTTGAGCAGAGAGAGTTACTATTGGCAGCCCAAGCAGAGATCCAAAAGACACAAGCCGATTTAGCAGATAAACCAGAACAAGCTGTAAGATTAATAAATTTCCTCAACAACAATAATAGACAGGAACTTGAAGAGTTAAAAATCAATGACAGGATAGCAACTATCCTAGAAATTAGGAAAGTTACCACCAAAAGAAATTTAATGAGGCAGCTTGAAGGGAAATGTGAAGGAATGAATACTGCTATCACTACATTCATGGTTAAATTCACCAATTTAAGGAAAAAGGGAATTCCTGATATCATGGTTATCAATGATAAGTTAATGCCCCAGAATGATTATGACAAAAATATAAGAGAACATGGCAAGGAGCAAGTGAACAAGCCAACAAGTCAAGGTATTCCCACATGAAAAGTATTGTTGAAAAGTTTTGAAGATTTGTTTTATTTGCAGTATGAAATCAAGCAATTATTTTTCATCAAGCCTACATTTTCCAGGTACACTGAGGCTGATGAGAATTTTAGCAAACTCAAGAATATTAGAATTCCTAAAATGAGGACTCGCAAGCATTAACTTATTTTCTATGAAGAATTAAAGGAAAACAAATGAAGAAGAAAAAATATGTTTACTGTTTTCACTCTCAAAACAGACTTCTACAACAGAAAGAAATTTTACTGGAGGTTAAAAAGTATCTGAAGTGAAAGAGTATTAGTGAGAAAGAGTATCAGCAAGAAAGAGTATCAGTGAAGGAAAGTTAGATTCTAAAAAATATCTAAAAGGCCAGCAAAGAAGACACATAAGCAGCCAGCTGCTTCTTATCTTAAAACAGTTTCTATTTATTTTGAATAAAATAGGATAGCTAGCTAATTTGTTGAGCAAGTTGTCACTATTATTGTTGTAAGATATTTAATTTTCCTAAGTTAATTCCTAGAATTCATCTAGGATATTTTGTAAAACATTTTATATAAATACTTCACTCTTTGAAGTATTTTTTTGTGGAATAAAATTGATGGAGATTACTATAGATATTTTGTTGACTTGAAGGCTTTGGATTTCGATTTAGAGTAGCAGACTGGATCAACTATTTGGCATCATACTTCAAGATCCCTGTGATAAGCTATCTAGAGTGAAGTACTATCTAAAACTTGTCATTGTTATTCTTCTTTGTTACATGCATACATTTTTGTTTTAATTCTAAATCTGAATGTATAACTAGGAGTATTACTACAGTTAATGTTAATAGCACCATGTTTTTAACTAGTTATCATTTCTTTATTTTCTTCTGATTTCTAGTGTAGGGAACCCTTAATTGCTCCCTCTCCCGTTTTACCTCTATCTTCTACTTCCGTTTTTTGGATTTAAGGATCCTTAAGTGCAATTTATCCCAATCATACCATCTAAAAAACCAATTTTCCCAAGATCTCCAAGGGTTATCTACCTTGTCCTGCAGACATTTGACCTTTTAGGCTTTGATCCCAATTTTGTTAGATTGACTTAGACTCCATAGCCCAATGGACAAGTATATTTTCCTCTATCTATCCTCCAAGTGAAATTTTCCCACCAAATCCAACAAAACCAAACCAAAATTGAAATTTCATAGCCAGCCTAATATTCACAAATTTAAAAAATTTAAACTTGAAAGAGAGAGACCTCTCTGAACCCTAGGAAGGCTAGATCCTAGAGTTTGAAGTAGGTTTGTGGTTACCTCTAGTATTATTTGACTAAAAACTAAAATCCCATAGCTTAAGAATTTACTAGAATGATAACATGCCCCAGCCATGTGTGTGATGGTATATAGCACTACCTTGAGGGCTTAATCATCCATTGTGCTTATGGCTATCTTTCTGCTCAAATATCTTGTTGCCTCAGAGCATGCTCTCCAAATGATCATGTCCATGCTCTCGCCCATGATTCAGGCTTCATACAATCGTGATCTTTCCCTTCTACACGATAGGCCAGTAATGAAGTAGATATTTTCCAATTCAATTTCCAGTTCCTGGCCATCGAGAATAAATCTCTCTCGATCCGTGTCCAAATACTGATTAGATATTTTAGTAGATATGGTTGGGTTGTTATGCCCAAGGTCATGAAGAAATTGAGGATCCCACAGTTCCTCAATGCATCCATGCAAGCCATGTTCTGCATAGCTTCCTCGTCAACCTTGTCATGATCTCTTTCTTTCCACTTGATCACCATGATTGATTGCTCTTCTTCCCTACAAAAAACATTCAACAAGTCCATTTTCAGTGTTTAGGCTCAAATTTTGACTTAAAATAACTTTTATTGAGGAATTTTATGAATTTTTCTGCTCTGTGGGCAACGGGACTATTTTAAAAACAACAAAACCGATCAGTGACCTACCCATTCTAAAAACAACAGGTCGGCACTATCCCAACTTGGGATACCTGCATCGATCCACTACGTCAACAAATTTAAATTCCTCTCCAAAAAATTGAAATATTCCATAAAACACCATGAAATGAGTATTGAAATGTAGGAAAAGAAAGAACCTCTTACCCGACACTGAAAATTTGTTGATTGGACTCCCAGATCTCTTGTAATCTACTCTTGAAGAATTGAGGTAAAAGAGGGTAAAAGCTCCTTCTCAGCAAGGTGAAAGTGAAAAGTGAAATGTTTTTTTACTTTCTCTATTTTTTATAAATTGTCAATGTCATTTTAGGAATTTTTACCATATTTTAATAATATTTTAATACTTTTAGCTCGAAAATAGTTTATGGGTTTGTTCTTGTGCAGTGATAGGTTCAATTTCTTCATGGATGACATATTTACGAGTTATAGTTTACTAATTTTCTTGACTCGATTAAAAATAAATGAAAAAATGACCCCCCTGGAGTCATCTTTCAACTCTTTTCTAACTCTCTAAACATGAAAATATTGTTGAGTTATTTTTGTTTTGAGCTTGTTAAAGTACCTGAAACGTCATTTACCCAATATACATTTACCCCTTTTTTGGGATGGGATAAATTATTTACGAAAAATGAATACCTTAGTCAATCGCGACTAAGTGGTTTTCTCACACTTCATTTTGTACCTTCGGGTATGAGGGACTATTTACGAAAATGGCCACCTGGAGTTTTCTTTTCACCTCTTTTCAAACTCTATAAACATGAAAAGATGTCAAGTTTCACCTTTGTCGAACTCGTTAAAATTTAACGACATTGGATCCGTCATCATGATGATACTGATTTCCTCCTTCTTAGGGCTTGTAAAATGTACTAGGATGGATTTGTCAGAAGGAAAAACTTATATCACAAGCATATGCTATCCCCTTCAAGCTTGTATAGAAAAATAATTGGGGTACTCACCAGAAATGGTGGGGGGAAATGGAAAGAATTAATTGATTGTCTTGGTAGTATGTCGCTCTTGAACATGACACATCCTTTGTTTTGTGTCGAGTTGGGGATATCCTTCATTTGTCACTTTGCCTCCATGGGTTTGATAAATATGTTTTTCCTCTCATGCCATCATTGTTCTCGTCAAACATGATCTCTGATTCCATTTGATTCAAATACTTCCAAACTCTGGATTCGTGTCTCTGATATGTTCAAGAGAAGCTCCTTCTGCGTCTCATTCATTGCTTGGCTCTCTGATCACTTTCATTATTATCTTACTGCCTTCATCTCGTGTCGATGATGTGGGATACATTATGGCCATCCTTCGACGAATCACTTCTTGTCGACTTTAGCACATTATCTGAGAATTTGATCTAGAGATCCCATTTTTAGTACCTTAGATTTTGCATGCCATAATGGCAGGTTGTTCGAATCTGACGATAGGCTTACATCATTGGCCTTCGATCGGGTGATTTCGCGAGTGTTTGACGTCATCTCCTTATTCACATCTCATGGATTGTACTTCTAGTACCTTGACATCCATAGTCATCATTAATGGTTTCTCTCACATCTATTAATGATTTACATCATTGATTGGTAATCAAGTGATTTTCTTGCATGTTTGACTTCAACTCATTTATTCACATGCCTGAATTTGCACTTGGTCAGGTCACGACGGAGTGCAATACCCTAGTTATTTTCTGGTAAATCCTAGGTTGTGAGGTGATATGTATTATTCATGATTGTACACATGACCCTTTAATTTGGATGGTTGCAACCATACCTTGAGTCTATATTTGTGATCCTCTTTATTTGGATGGTTGCACCCATACCTTGGATCCTGTTTCATGATCACATCTATGGATGGTTGTGTCCATACGTCACATCATGTGATTTTTTCAGATATTTCAGTTTATGTATATATGTGCTTGTTTGTGCAGCTTTTGCAACAATGGTGTCTTGATCCTGGCACGTATTCATAAAGAATTTCACCCCTCACTCTCATTCAACCTTCATGTTTTAGGGGCATCTGTTACACAAAAAAATTTCACTGTCTCTGTACTCCCCATACCTTATCCTAGAGACCCCTAATAGTGACCCCTATGTCTATTTTCCATCATGAAAATGTGCCATCATATCCCTTCTAGCACAATGAGTAAACTCTCTGTTGACCATTCCTGAAGCAGCTCCTTGAAAACCTGATTATCTGGAGCGGCGCGCCCTCTCCGTGTCTCGCTTGCGCCGATGGATATTTTTTGGTCTAGAGCAGCACCGATCGGCACTGAAATGAGGATCATACCCACGCCAATCCTCTTCTAGAAGGTCTTTTAAAAATGGAAGTGAAGCTTAAAGATCTAGAAGCTTTGTGGCAAAGAGTTGGTTTTTTGTTCCTGAGGATAGAACCGAGCTTCTCCCTTTGGGCTCTTTTTTCCTACAAAAGTGGAACCACCTAAAGGGATAACACATTTCCCCACCTTAAGTGGATCCATGCTCCCTCCTCCTTTGCTATAAAATGGAAAATCTCCCATAGTTCTGCTAGTTAGAACATAGATAGAAGAACAACAGAAATATATTCATTGCTATAGGTACCGAGCGAGAGTTGAGACCTTTTTCCCTCCACATCAAGTTGAAATAGAAATTTGGAGACATGCCTGGATAAGGACCCATCGAAGGAGAGCTGCGACATCAAGGCAGAAGTAGTAACTCCCCCTCTCTATTTTAATATAATACAATTGGCTCATGCTTTCCATTCCTGTCTTTAATGTGTGATTGGATTCTTAGTTTTCCTTGATAAAATAAGTAGATTTTATATGCAATATATATGTTATGTTTTCACGTTAATTGTTTTTTGATCCCTTGTGTAGGTAACCAAGCGCCAATGGCAGCGGAGACCTGACTACGGAGCGTGAAGGATTAAAGGTTTCGAACAAGGATTAGCATTAGATTTAGGTAGGTGATATATTCATGATCTACATGCATTTACAATCTAGGAAAGTAGGCTTCTAATTGTTCCCTATTGTTAGTAGACCCATCGTAGGGCTAGAGGGACCGTCTCTGTCCATAGAGAGGATTTTCCTGCATAACAGAGCCTCCTCAAATATTCACTTGAGAAATAGCACACATGACTGAATCGACCGATTCCAAAAGTCCGCACAAAATAGGGAGCATTGAAGAAGATATGGACATAGCTGTTAATAATTATATGGATTTGGTTTGTACTTGTTTGGTTAAAAAATAGAAAATGATGAAGAAAATATTTGGAGTCTCTACTTTTGATTACTAGCTTGTCACATTACAAAATGAAAATTATGACAGGGGCAGTAGAAGATTGAGAATTGAATGAGTAAAGGTTTGTAACAAAAATGTTATTGACCAAGCATAAATGGATGTTTATGTGTTTGGATTGGAGCGACACAACTCATGAAATTGCATCAAGTTACTAGTGACGTGCTTACACAGTCTATTAGCCAACAACATGCAGAAAAATTTGAGACTGAGAGAAAAAATAAAGAGAAAGAATATTCTCTAAATTAAGGTCCTTTTTTAATGAATTGATTGGAAATATGCACACCACCATTGGAAATTTATACCTCTGTTACACCTGATAGATTTGATAAACCCACCAGCTTCCTTAATGCAATGAAATCGTATATTACCAATAATCTATCCAATAGATTTGAAATTATTAAATATGCATGGAAATAAACTTTTGTTCTACGAAATTCAGTCCAGATAATTCATTCATCTATCATGTGGGTCAAAAGTGATCTCGAGGGAGACATGGAATTTGTACACAATGACATACCTGATTTTAGTCAAACACTTGACTTACTTTTTGATCTATAGAAAGAGAAACAAGGACTCTCAGATTCTAATTGAATGAAACATATCAAATCTATACGGTCTAAGAGAATCATAACATTAGAGAACGTTATTTTTTAATTTGGAAGCATATAAAGTAGAAGATCTATTTTTTATGTCAAGGCGTTATTGATTGTCTAGGATTTAAACGACCCATGTATCACACGTGAATATAGAATAATTTCAAAGGACACACTAATGGTTGAATTGAATAAGCTAAAATAGTCAAAGGAAAAAAATTTCGATAGTATAAATGATTTTACTACAAAGGAAATTAGCAAATGGCTAATTACTTTTGTTTAATGTTAATGAAGAGTACTCTGTCTTGGCTGGCCAACTACAAGAAGAATCTAAGGAGATTTAGGAGGATATATTTAATTAACATGTCAAACTAGATATTATTGTCCCTTCAATGAAATATTTCATTCAAGCTAAAGAGAAAAAAAATCCTTCAAGAAATCATGAATCTGAAAGATAACTAGTAGTCAAATAATCTTGGTCTATGTTTTCACATATTGTAATTGTTTTTAAATATTGGAACATTCATTTTTCTATTTATAGTGTATAATTATTCAAGTTTTTTGGATACGTTATCCTGAACGAATCTAATTCTTGGATGCAATTTTTTTTTTTTAATTGCAGATGCCTTGTTGAAGTTATGGTTCACGGGAGCCAAATCCCAGTCCTCATTGGGGAAAATGCATTTACTTGTACAATTTAAGTCTTGGGATTTTGGTAAGTTCTTTTCAGAACAAATATTATTCTTTGGACCATGACTCTTTATTCAATCCTCGTTCCAATTATGATTACTTTGTGTTCCAATTTTTAGTTTGTTTACCAATCCTGAAAAGAATTCTGCCAATAATGTTTTGGATAATATGTTGCGTAGGTATGAATTTAGTGGCATTGTGCAAAAAGATCAATTCAGCATATTTTTTTGAGAATTTCCTATGAGATTTATATATTACCTGTTGTTCTGTAATTGATCATAATAAAAATTACGGTTCACGTGAGCCCAATCCAAATCCCCATTAGGACGAATGCATTTAATTTTACAATTTAAGTATCAAGATTTTGATTAGTTCTTTACGTAACAAAGATTATTATCTATACCATGACTCTGTATTAAATCGTCATTTCAATTTTTATTAATATGTGTTTCAATTTTGAGTCTGTTTACCAATTATGTAATTAATTTGAGATAATGTTTTGCATGATATGTTATATAGGTTTGAATTCTATGACATTGCACAAAAAAATTAATTGAACATATTTTTCCGAGAATTTTCATTAAGCTTGTATATATTACCTAGTGTTGTATAATCGATCATCATGAAAATGAATTTATGATTGCTCTATTATAATACTAATATTGTTTACCAATTTTGTGAATAATTCTTAGATAATGTTTTGCATATGAACTTGTATATGGATTCGGTAGTGCTTTCTAACAACCATAATTGAACATAAGTTTATGAGCATATGCTTTTCAGGTTTCATATTGTATCTAATCATTTGTAATTGATCACAATGAAAATGAACATTCAACAAGATTTTTGGATCTCAAATATATGTTCCATCTATAGTATTTATTTTAATCATAGCTATACTGATTCAAATTTGAATCTGAATACAATTCTTGAAACTATATCTGTGTTGGTTACTGTTCAAGAATTCTGACACAAAAAGACTGATTATTTTGTTCCAATTCTGACTTTGTTTACCAGTTTTATGTTGAATTTTTAGATAATGTTTTTGCATAAGTTTTCGATGATATACTTTGATATTTTACATTATATCTAATTATTTTTTCTACCTAAAGACTGGTTACTTTGTTCTAATTTTGAATATGTTGAATGTTTCTATGAAGAGTTATGAGATAATGTTTTGCATAAATTTTCAAGGCTATGCTTTAACCTTTTATAAAAAATATAATGTTCTACTATTGATAAGAATGATCTTATTTTTTTTAATTAAGTAATAAATGTCAATTTAAGCCAATTTTACTAGTTTTAGATCTATGTTTGTGTTGCATGCATAAATTAGGTGTAAGAATAATTTCCTCTATGCATGTGCAATTACGCAAGGGATCAAATGATATTTATTTCTTTAAGTAAACAAATGCTTTACATGTGTACATTATCTATTTTTGTACAACCTTTGTCTTCTCACATGGATTTCTTCCACATAGTAATTGGCTTTGCACATTCTTGTGCAACACTGCTCTTTCTGTTCGCTACACATACTCACTGCTACATATCTGCACAATTTTTTCTCTCCGTACACATTTTTGAAGCACCTATATCGATCGAAACCCAATATATGCCAAAGCACTATGTTATGTAGTTACATTGTAGAATATTAATTCAATAAGAATTACTTTAGATGAAATGAAATACCCTTTTATTTTTTTATATTGGAATAATTTTACGGAAATACAAAATATTTTTTATTATTTGCATTTTGATGGTACAAATTATATGTTTTTTTATCAAAATTAAAAGGTTAGAGGTTTTAAGTGTACAAAATAAAATATGTGCAAAAGAAGGATATGTGCAGGAGAGCCTCTATTCCTCATTTTCGTGTTTATGTACACCTTTCCCCTCCACATACTGCTCCTGCACATTTCTTCATAAACTAGGATCAATGCTATGAGAGTGATCTATGTTTTCTCTTTTTTTTTGTGCATGTCCCCAAAGTCTCTATTCCCTTGGTATTTGACATAAACTAAATGTCCCATAAATTAAATCAATATTTTGCGATGTAGATTGAAGTTTATTTAAAAAATAATTAAGTCTTAATAAATACATAATCAAGACATTGAGAAAATTCTTAGTGGCATTTATTATGATGCATTGTGTAATGATCATTGTGTAGAGTCCATAGTGAAGAAGCTTTCATTGTGCAGATGAAGATTTCTTTATGCAGAGTGTAGAAGAACATCATATATAATATTTTTTTGTGTTTATTGATCCAACTTATTAATGCAAATTTCATTGTGCAGAATGCGAACATGCAACTTGCAAAAATGATTCTAGGTTTATGTAAATAAATTATGGCATTGAATCACGAGTAGCATTGAATGAATTTTGAATATATGGATTCCAAGGATAGTGACATGCTTTTAGCATGAGACAACCTACATGAAAATGTTTGTACTAATATACAAATTAACTCAACAATAGGAACATTGAGGTAAAAAATTACAAATTAGCATCAATTATTATGGTAGAAGCTTTCCGATTGTGGAGGAAGCATAATGAAAGCTTCCTCTATACCTCTACACTCTCCATAATGAAGTTAACTCAATTAAACTTATATTATAATAAAATTATACTTTGTATTCACTACACCATATGCTTCTTAGTAAAGCGCTCTTCATGGAAACTATAGAACAATACCAATTTTTGGTGAGTGCTAAAGAGTCCAATTATAATTATTATTGATTTCTTGAGTTTCCTTTATGCCTTTGATTGTTGATATTGTTAAAGCTTTTGCCCACAAATTTAAGCTACCACAAAATTAATACATCAATTTCACTGTGAGTTACAAAGGAAGCTTTCATTGTTTAGGGTGCTGAGGTGCAACTGTGCGGAAGAAGCATAGTGAAATATTACTCTGTACCTCTAAAATTTGAAGAAATATATTTTTTATTGGTCGTGAAATATATTTTATATAATCCTGACCAAAATTATAATAAAATATGTATAAATGTCAAAGTCAAATATAAACTATGGATATTTTCAAATATATTTCTAGGGCTTCGTTTATATGATTGATTTACAAAAGTTCTTTAATTGCTAGACATATACTGGTAAAAACAAATAATGTGATCATTGATTGTATTCGTTAATGGAAGAAGTATTTTAACATTTCTAAAATTTGTAGTCGAAATATCGTTAATCTATGGTGTTTTATTTGAAATTATTAAGGAGGTGCAGATGAAGATTTCATTGTAAGGAGTGTGGACTATAATGCAAATGAAAGAAGCACATAATTACAAATTAGCATCATGTACAATAGAATAATCTTTCATTGTGTGGAGTGCATCCTTCACATTTCCTTCTTCCGCATAATGACATTAAATCAATACTAAACATATAACATATTTCTAACTTTAAAATATTAAAAACATATAACACATTTCAAATTTTATAGTAAACAAATGCTCCACTATTGGAATATGTAAGAAATTCTGAAATTTTTTCGGCTACTAAACACGTAGTCAGGAACAAGAAGTGTTTCCATGTATAAAGGGTCATTTCTATCAAATAGAGCCAACTTACATCAACATAGTTGTTGGAAATGTTGTCATTGATGGAAAAGGAATTGGCAACGAAGGAGAATTCTTCTGGTTGAATCATCTGAGGAATTGTCTCAGTGTCATTGTGCATCTATGGTTTAACTCTGTGTGGAGAGTACCTTTCGTAGTTGTGCATTTACTGGTAAAATTCGCTATTCGAACCATTCATGAGAATATGGGTTTAACTCCTGTGGAAAGGCTGGATCACATGTGATCTGTGTGGAGGATTGTTAGAGTATCTCGGTGACTGATCATGTCCATCTAGATCGATTGAAGTTATTATTCAATGATTGTGAACACTGTAAAACATAGCCGCAAGGGTTATGTATGGCGGAGCTATGCGTCGGAGTAGATGGATTAAAGGAACATCGAGGAACGAGGCTGTAATATGAAGAAACATCGTGACTGCATGAAGAGGAGAACCTCTTCCAATAGAACAGATGGAACCTGGAAGGAAAGAGGTGGAACATAACAAAAGGAAGCATGACGGAACGCTGTGTGGAAGAGCGGAACCATGACCAAGTGAATAATGAAGGCGATTTCTAGGTTTCATCGCACCACCTTTCGGTGATGGGTGGTATTTCCTGGTTGGGGAGTGATTCAATAGAAACGTTGACTCGTGGCGAGGTGGACCCACGGAAAACCGCTTGTCACTGTGTGCCGTCACGCGTTATAGTTCGATCCAGGATGCCCAGCGATATCGTTGAGTGTCGTTGATCTGGGAAGGGGTCATCAGACGGTCATCATTTGTTGAAGGTGTGCGAAGATTAACACAGGTATGGCGGGCCATCACACGTTAACGTTCGGCATCAGAGGTCAAGCGATATGCATATGCGCCGTTGATCTGGGAAGGGGTCATCAAACAGTTATCATTTTTTGAAGGTGCGCGAAGGTTAACATAGGTACGGCGGGCCATCACACGTTAACATTCGGCATCGGAGGTCGAGCGATATGCATATACGTCGTTGATCTGGAAGCATGCTAATCTAATGGTGATCGGACACTGGACTTGCGCAAAATTTACTCATGGTACCATGCGCATATTGGATTGGCTATTGACTATATCTATGGGCCCGAGGTCAAAGGTTTATCATATTGTTTGAAAGCGTTAAAATGCGAAGGGTTAACTTTAATCCTAAAGTTTAGTTCAAAATTGTAAATATATTTATTTATCAATTTCTTCAAATTGATAAATAAATTAAAAGGAAATCAAAGAGGCACGAAGGGTAAACTAAAGGAAATACTATCCAAGAATACCATTAGTAATTGAATGGTTTTGACCCAAGGTTTTAATAAAGGTGAAAACTATATAAGGTGATGAGAATCATGAAGAACTATGTGCATGCGAAAGGGTTGATAATAAACGAATATCTTTTAGAGATATCTGTATGAATAAACTCTGATATATCTGAATCTATGATGCACCGGTGAATATGATGATTGATCAAGATCTCTAGATCAGAAGATGATTAATTCCTGGTTTAATCGACTGATGAAATCATGAAGAACGTATGCATGAGTAAGGGTTGTGAATGAATACTTCACTCTGAAGTATATCTATATGGAATGGGTAACAGATTGCTGAGAGGTCTGAATTAAGGATGCACCTCTGAAGAAAATAAATAAATCTGGTTGCCTGAGGTATGTTGTATGGAAGTGGATGAAACGTGGTCCGTAGTAGATCTGAGGGTCGAAGCCTTTAGTGAGGGGGTTGTAGCTCCCTTCCAGTGGTAGCTGGTAAATGAGAGTAGGGGGTAGTAGCTCCCTTCCAGGAGAGGCTGGTAAATGAGAGAAGGTTGTAGCCTTCTGCAGATGGGTGTCTTCGTGCTGGTATGAGTCTGCACCAGCATAAAATTGTAAGTATTCTTTATAATAAATATTGAAGACTGAGATTACAACAGCGGTGGTTTTTCTCCTGAATTGGGTTTCCACCTTAAATCCTATTGTTCATATGTGTTGCTTAAGTTTGATGGTTTGTTCTGTTATTCTGTTCATACTTACTACTTATCTGATGAATGAATGATGCAATGATCTAAGTAAATACATAGTAATATCTCTGGACATACAAGTTGGATGCAGTAATGTAACATATGGTTTTAAAAGAAAGGAAGACTAAAAATTTTCATTCAGCTCTAAATACAGATTCACCCCCCCCTCTCAGTATTTTTCCCAACAATTGGTATCAGAGTAGGTCCTTTTGAAAAATCTTAGCCGCTAGAAGGAAGATCAAGTAAGATGAGAAATCAAGATGGAACAGCATCTATCCGGCCTCTGCTCTTTAGCGGAAACAATTTAATCTTCTGGAAAACAAGGATGAGATCCTATCTTCAGTCTCTGGGAGCAGATGTATGGGCAACTGTTGAAGTAGGATATCAATATCCAGCTACAGTACCAACAGATTCAACAGAAAGAAAGAATTATGAAACCAATGCAAAGGCGGTCAATGCTCTATTGGGAAGTCTGACTGAATCAGAATTTGTCAAAGTCATGGAGCTGAATACAGCAAAGGCAATATGGGACAAAATCATTCTAAGTTATGAAGGTGATGAAAGGTAAAAAGTGCTAAACTCCAAACTCTCATAATTCAATATGAGAATCTAAAAATGGATAATGAGGAAAGCATTGCAAAATTATTTTTACGTCTTGATGATATTGTAAATCGTATGAGAAATCTAGGAGAAACTATAACCGAATCTACTATGGTTGAGAAAATTTTAAGATCACTAACGACAAAATTTGAGTCAAAAGTTTCTGCTCTTGAAGAAAAGCAGGATCTTCAAAATCTTACTGTGGTGCAACTTCATGGCATACTAACTGGATATGAAATGAGAAGAGGAGGACCATCTGAAGTTAAAGAAGCAGTCTTTAGAACTTCTACAAAAGGGAAGGAAGTACAAAAAATAGAAGGATCAGGATATATCTCAGAAGAAGATAAGATAAACTTTGTTAAGAAACTTCAACTTGGCATAGGACGGTTCAGAGGTAAGCTTCCTTTCAAATGTTTTGATTATGGAAGAGTTGGTCATTATGCTGCTAAGTGTCCTCATAGAGAAACACATAAAAAGGGGAAGGAAGTAGTAAGAAGGAATAAGAATCATTATAGCACTAGAAAAAGTTACTATACTCATGAAGACAGTGATGGGTTATCTGATAGTGAGGAAGAATGTGAACAAGATCCTAGAATTCTCATGGCATTTGAAAAAGAATCTAGAGAAGAAAAGGATACTTTTGTGGATGCTCTAGAAGACAATGATTTTCTTAATGAAAGCAATCAACTCAAAATTTACTTAGAAGAGAGTAAAATAATCATAGAAACTCTGAAAAATCAGCTTGAAGAAAAAGAGAAACACAATGAGAAATTAGAGTGTGAAGTAGTAAGTCTAAGAAAAGAACTTGAGAAAGTAAAGAATCTGAATCTTAGATTTGCCAAAGGATCTAAAACCTTAGATGAGATTATCAAGGTACAATGTTATCCCCTTATAAAGACAGGTCTTGGATATATCAGAGAATCCTCTTAGGCTTTAGCACCAAATTATCGAAAAGTAGCTACTGCTGGTATACAACATGCTGCCACTCAGCAAGGGAATAAAGAATCTTTGCAGGTAAAGCATGATCATCTCAATTCAAAGAACACTAACAAGAATATCTTTCAAAGAAACACCAATCAACAGGTAAATTCAAGAAGGAGATTTTATGATCGTAAAAATTTCTTCTTCAATGGAAAATGTTTCTCATGTCACAATTTTGGTCATAAAGTTGTTAAATGTGTAGCATATAAAACTATCATGACAAGAGAAGCAAGAAAGAAAAGGATTGATATTGAAACAAAGAAGATTACCTATAACAAATTTTCTCCTCTTCAAAATGAAGTTTAATGTGCTTATTGCAATAACTTTGGCCATGAAGAATCCGAATGCAGGAGCAAAGTTCAGCCAAAAGAACATGTTCCTTCAAGCTCCAAAGTATGGAAAAATAAGGAATTACAGGTTGAAAATTGTGGCGTAGCATTGTTTGCAGAAGATGAAGAAAACCAATGGTACATTGATAGTGGATGCTCAAGATACATGACAGGTGATAAAACCAAACTTCTTGCATATAGTGCTCTAGAAAAGGAAAAAAATGTTACATTTGGAAATGATACTCCTGCAGTCATTAAGGGAAAAGGGTCTGTTTTTCTAAAAGAAAAGGTGAAAGCTAATGAAGTCATGTATGTGGATGGATTAAAACATAACTTGTTAAGTGTAAGTCAAATGTGTGATCAAGGAACCGAAGTTGTCTTTAGTTCAAAAGAATGTGTGGTACGTGATCTTGATACAGGTAAAACAATTATAAAAGGAAAAAGAACTCCAAGCAACTTGTATGTATTAAAGAACTGCAAAGAACAATGTTATTTGAGTAAATCTTCAGAAAATTGGCTATGGCATAGAAGGTTGGGGCATCTGAGCTTCTCTCAAATCAAAAAATCAAGTAGACTTAAAGCTGTTCGTGATCTTCCCAATATTACTCTACCTGAAAATATCATATGCAAATCTTGCCAATTCGGTAAGCAAACCAGGGTACAATTTAATGCCAAGGAAGGATCATCAAGTAAACCTCTTGAACTCATTCATACCGACATATGTGGACCTATGAGGAAAAATTCACCCCGTGGTGAAAAATACTATATCTTATTCATTGATGATTTCTCTAGAATGTGTTGGATTGGGCTGCTTAAACACAAAGATGAAGCATTTGAGAAGTTTCAGATCTTCAAAGAACTAGTTGAGAATGAATTAGATCTAAAAATCAAGTGTCTCAGATCTGATCGAGGAGGAGAATATACATCAGATGAATTCCTTGAATTTTGTGAACAACATGGCATAAAAAGACAGTTTTCTGTAGCTGGCACTCCACAAAAAAATGGCGTAGCAGAAAGAATGAATAGAACAGTTCAACAAATGGCTAGAGCTATGCTTGATGATTCTAGAACACCTGACACATTTTGGGGAGAAGCAGCACATACAACAGTAAATATTCTTAACAAGGCACATGTTCATGTAAATAGTGATAAAACTCCATATGAACTCTGGTATGGTAATTCTCCCACTGTAAAGCATTTTAGAATTTTTGGAAGAAAATGTTTTATCAAAAATAATGATGAAAAACATGGCAAGTTTGAACCCAGAGCAGATGAAGGAATATTTCTTGGTTACTCCTCTAGGAGTAGGGCATATAAATGTTACAATAAAAGACTTCGGAAGATTGTTGAATGTATAGATGTTGTTATTGATGAGTCTCCAACAACTCCAAAAGAAGAAAAACAAACAACAAATGAAGACGATGATGATGACATATATCCTTCTACATCAAATAGTAATGATACAAATAGTGAACCCAGTGAAGAACCCGAAGATGATTTTTCTGAAAAGGCTCCATCCAGATATGTTCAAAAGAATCATCTAGAATCTCAAATTTTTGGAGAAAAGGGATCAGGTGTACAAACAATAAGGACTCTTGTGGGATCTTCTAGCAATCTGGAATTTCTGTCCACTATTGAACCTCACAATGTCGGTCAAGCTAGCAAAGATGAAGGTTGGATTCAAGCCATGAATTAAGAGCTTGATCAAATTGAAAAGAATCACACTTGGGAATTAGTACCAAGACCTCATGACAAAAATGTCATTGGAACTAAATGGATATTCAAAAAAAAGTTAAATGAGAATGGGGATGTTATAAGAAATAAAGCTAGACTTGTTTGCAAAGGGTATGCTCAACAAGAAGGTATAGATTTTGAAGAAACGTTTGCTCCTGTAGCTAGACTTGAAGCCATAAGAATGTTTCTTGCTTTTTCAAGCTTCCAACAAATCAAAGTTTATCAAATGGATGTTAAATCTGCTTTTCTCAATGGTGATCTAGAAGAAGAAGTTTATATAGAACAAACAGAAGGATTCATTTTGGGAAATGATGAAAAACTTGTTTGTAGACTTAAAAAGGCTCTATATGGTCTCAAACAAGCTCCAAGGGCATGGTACTATTGTCTTGACAAATATCTTCATCAACAAGGATTTTCAAAGGGGTTTGCTGATAGCAACTTATACACAAAAACTGAAAATGAAAAACTATTGATTGTGGTTGTATATGTTGATGATATCATTTTTGGAAGTAATGAAGAGTCTATGAGTCAGAAATTTGCTTCTAACATGCAGCAAGAATTTGAAATTTCTTTACTTGGGGAACTAACATTCTTTCTTGGCTTGCAACTGCAACAAGAAACAGATGGCATATTCTTATCACAAGCAAAATACCTCAAGAAAATCTTGAAGAAGTATGGCATGGAAGATTGCAAACCTGTAAGTACACCTATGATAACTGGATGTAATCTCAGTTCTAATGATGACTCCCCCATGGTGAATCAACCAGAATACAGATCTATGATAGGAAGTCTACCTTATCTCACTGGGAAAGGACCAGACATCATGCATGCGGTTGGGATTGTTGGACGATTCCAAGCTAATCCAAAGGAGTCTCATCTTCAGGCTGTGAAAAGAATATTCAAATATCTACAAGGAACTCAAGACTTTGGACTATGGTATCCAAAGAATGCTAATCTTACTCTTCATGCATATACTGATGTATATTGGGCTGGAAGTGTTGATGATCGGAAAAGCACTAGTGGTGGTGCATTCTACATGGGGCCCAAGTTAGTATCTTGGTTTAGCAAGAAGCAAAGCTCTATTGCCTTATCTACAGCAGAAGCAGAATATGTGGCTGTTGCATCATGTTGCACTCAAATTCTCTGGATGATGCAAACCTTACAAGACTTTCAAATCAAATTTTCACCTCCTATCTCCATTATGTGTGACAATACAAGTGCCATCAGTATCTCAAAGAATCCTGTTATGCATTCCAAGACCAAGCACATTCCCATCAAATATCACTTTTTACATGAACAAGTGCTTGAACAAAAGGTGAAATTGGAATGTGTTCCCTCCAAAGAACAAGTTGCTGATATATTCACCAAATCTCTACCTAGGGAAGCGTTCGAATATATCAGATAGAAACTGGGAGTAGTCTCGGCCATGCAGAGGATCAGGTCTACTTAAATACAAAAGATTAAATTGGTTGTGAGGTGCTGTTAGGCATCTCTGATTGCACAAGCTAAGGGGGAGCATTGGTCATATGAAAAGGATGCATTTTTGGTCATATTATGTTTGAATATGCAGCATGATCTCAGGGGGAGCATGGTATTGTCAGTTCAAAGGATCTTGATAAACTCTTTGCCATTGATGTCAAAGGGGGAGGAAAAGCCACAAAGGGCGTCTATAAGACAATCAGAGGAAGAGTGTTTCCATCAATGCCAAAGGGGGAGATTGCTGGAAATGTTGTCATTGATGGAAAAGGAATTGGCAACGAAGGAGAATTCTTTTGGTCGAATCATCTAAGGAATTGTCTCAGTGTCATTGTGCATCTGTGGTTTAACTTTGTGTGGAGAGTACCTTTTGTAGTTGTGCATTTACTGGTAAAATTCGTTATTCGAACCATTCATGAGAATATGGGTTTAACTCCTGTGGAAAGGCTGGATCACATGTGATCTGTGTGGACGATTATTAGAGTATCCCAGTGATTTATCATGTCCGTCTAGATCGATTGAAGTTATTATTCAATGATTGTGAGCATTGCAAAACATAGCCGCAAGGGTTATGTATGGCAAAGCTATGCGTCGGAGTAGATGGATTAAAGGAACACCGAGGAATGAGGCTGTAATATGAAGAAACACTGTGACTATGCAAAGAGGAGAACCTCTTTCAATAGAAAAGACAGAACCCTACATGGAAGAGCGGAACCATGACTGAGTGAATAGTGAAGGCAGTTTTCGGGTTTCATTGCACCACCTTTCGGTGATGGGCGGTATTTCTTGGTTGGGGAGCGATTCCATAGAAACTTTGATGCGTGGCGAGGTGTACCCACGGAAAACCACTTGTCACTGTGCACCATCACGCATTATAGTTTGATCCAGGATGCCCAGTGATATTGTTGAGCACCGTTGATCTGGGAAGGGGTCTTCGGACCATCATCATTTGTTGAAGGTGCGCGAAGATTAACACAGATACGGTGGGCCATTGCACGTTAACGTTTGGCATCAGAGGTCAAGCAATATGCATATGTTTCATTGATCTGGGAAGGGGTCATCAGACGGTCATCATTTTTTGAAGGTGCATGAAGATTAACACAGGTACGGCGGGCCATCGCACGTTAACGTTTGGCTTCAGAGGTCGAGCGATATGCATATACGTCGTTGATCTGGAAGCATGCTAATCTAACGGTGATTGGACGCTGGACTTGTGTGAAATTTACTCATGGTACCGTGTGCATATTGGATTGGCTATTGACTATATTTTTGGACGCAGGGTCAAAGGTTTATCATACTGTTTGAAAGCGTTAAAATGCGAAGGGTTAACTTTAATCCTAATGTTCAGTTCAAAATTGTAAATATATTTATTTATCAATTTCTTCATATTGATAAATAAATTAAAAATAAATCAAAGAGGCACGAAGGGTAAACTAAAGGAAATACAATTAGTAATTGAATGGTTTTGACCCAAGGTTTTAATAAAGGCGAAAACTATATAAGGTGATGAGAATCATGAAGAACTGTGTGCATGCGTAAGGGTTGATAATAAATGAATCTCTTTTAGAGATATCTATATGAATAAACTCTGATATATCTGAATCTATGATGTACCGGTGAATATGATGATTGATCAAGATCTCTAGATCAGAAGATGATTAATTGCTGGTTTAATCGACTGACAAAATCATGAAGAACGTATGCATGAGTAAGGGTTGTGAATGAATACTTCACTCTGAATTATATCTGTATGGAATGGGTAACAGATTGCTAAGAGATATGAATTAAGGATGCACCTCTGAAGAAAATAAATAAATCTGGTTTCCTGAGGTATGTTGTATGGAAGTGGATGAAACGTGGTCTGCAGTTGTTACACAGTAATTTGTCACCGTCCCTACCATTCCCCGTCCCGCACAATGGAGGACCCATTTTGTGACCTGTGAACATTGTCATGCCTTGAAAACATCATCAATGCATTCCTCTAAGAATGAGCTTCATTTTCCCTAAAGACATCTCCTTGCAAAAATCATGAAAAACATCTCTTTTTGCATTGGCGCGGGCAGACAGTTCAGCACTCGCGCCAATGGGGAAAATCCTGCAAAGAGGCCGCGCCAACTGGCGCTCTGTCCCAGAGCAGTAGTCGCGCCAGCCAATTTAAGGAGTGTTTTTTAAATAAAGATGGTGGAAGTTGAGTTTCAACAAACTCAGAAACCATTGCCTATCTTGAGTTGGGAGGTTTGGCTGTGGGAGTTCTATGGAAGGGAAGTGGTTTTGCCACCTCCCATGGAACCTTCCTTGTTGATAGGGCCAATCCCACAATAATAGGGATCCCAACTCCCTCCTTCCCCATCTATAAAATCCTCCTCAATTCCATGGCAAGCTAGTCCTGAAGTGCCTAAGCTTTGAATCTCCAAATTCCCAAGAGCCTTTGTGCTGTAAGAGCCCTCTTTCTTCCCTTAAGGCCGACTCAAGTAAGGATACTATTGTTGAGAGACTCAGGAGAGGTTTGCCCTTTCCCTGGCGAGCTTTGCGAGACGTGAATGACTGGAGACCCATCCGAAGGAGACCACGACGTCATAACTTTGGTTGTAATCTCTTTCGATCGTTATTTAATGAATGATTACGATTATGGTTCCCCTCTGTTTTCGATTATGTTAATATGAGTAATATCCTTTCTGACTAATATTGAGTTACGTATGCCGGATTTTATGCTTGTAACTGTTTTTTTCTTGCGTGTGCAGGTGTCCACCCATGGAGATCGTGGAGGATCGTGATCTGCCGAGGCTGAGGAACGGGAACGCTCTCTTCTTCAGATCGTAGCATTGGATTCCAGGTAGGCTTCTATCTCTAGTCTTTTCATTCGTAACTAGGAACTTGCGTCGTAACATTTTTTATTATTGCTAGACCCCTGCTGGGCTAGTAGGGATCACCTCTGTCCGCAGAGGGGATTTACCTCCTCAACAATTTGGCGACTCCACTGGGGATCGTCTAGATTTCACTGTCTCGTTTGTATTGTCTCACTTTGATTATTTTATGTTTTTCCTTACTTGATGAGCCTTCTGGGTTGGGTTCTTTTGCTTTTTTTACTTCTTGGTTTGCTTAGTATGCATTGATCTGCTTCTGGAGTAGTTCTTTTTCTTTTTGGCTAAGAAACTCGACTCGCGCGCTTTTTAGATCGACAGTCACGCCAATTGGCGCCTGTTGCTTTTGTTTAGCCCACGCCAATTGCTTTCTGGCGCCAGTTTCATCCTTACAGTCGCGCCACTCCTGTAAGGTTTTTGAGTTTCTTCATTTTTGAGCTCTCTCGGTTTGGTCAGTGTTTTTCTTCTTGATCTTCCGACTGCCTGAGTGTGTTGGAGTCCTGTTTGACTGGGAATTCACCTCTATCCTTTGGTTGTTTGCTTTTATCTATCGATTTCACGTTTTGAGCCCTAGGGCATCTAGTGGCTTAGTGTATCGAGCCCTCCTTGGGAGTTTTGGTGTTTCGTTTGTCCGGTCGACTTCCTGATTGATTCTCCACATCCTCTTAGTAGTTTTTCATTGTTTTGTTGCGATTTTTGGGTGATTGCTCATTCCTTCATTCAAATTTCGTTTGGTCTTGCATTGGGCCTAGATCACACAACCCATTGGAGCCTTTGAGTCTTTCTTGGTTTTGAGAGACTTTGGTCGATTTGGGATCTGATTTCTTGTGTTGTTGGGTGAAATTTGTTTGTTTTTCTCTCTCGAATATCGTTTCTCAAGTTGTTCCGTTTGTTTTCATTTTGTTTAGTGCATATTAGCTATCAAACGTTGAAAATTTAAAAAAAAAAAAAATCTCTTGTGTTTTTGGTTCAATTAGTGCAAATTGTAATCTTTTCGATTTTGCTAGTGATTAGTGATCTGAATGAAAAGTTTTCAATTTCATTAGTTGCATTAGAGATCTCATTGTTTGTCTTCCGATCATTTCGTTTGTGTAAAAACTCTCAACTCTTCTGTAACTAGTTTTCATCGAACGAAATGTTGGACTGTGGCATGTAGCTTTGCATTTAGGAGTCTTTTTAGACACTACATACGATAGGGCCTGAAAATTGAAACTTAATCGAAGATCAACTTTAAAATCTATTCAATTAACCTAAGGCAGCATTGAAACTTAACGAAACATTTTTAGAGGTCTAGGCTAGAGACGTGTTCCGGCGTCTTTAAACCTAGCAGCTGTCGTTCGCCTTCTGGCTTTAGACAGCGCTAGTACGGACTTGTGCTCCCTGTACCGTCGCGTATATAAAGGGATACCCCTCTAGGTTTTCAATCCTTTATCCACAGGAAGCCGAGTCTGCCGCCCTATACCCGTGATACACCGAACACAGCATTCGGGGAGACTACCTGCACGTACGGAAAGTTCTTGGTCAATTTATGTTTCATTATTGAAACCAAGGTGTATATTGCAGTTCACGGATATTTGGTACACCCTTTGTGCCTAGTATTTCCTGAGCAGTCATTTGGTCTTTTCTGACTCCCTAAACTTGAAAATACCATCGAGCGCTTGTCCTTTCACGCTTGTATCAAATCTGAAAGAGATAGAGTCATCTTTCTATTGTTTCTCGACTCTTAAAATATGAAACGATAGAGTTTCTTACTTTTCAATGTGGTAAAAATTAATCACCCACGATTACACGCCCGCTTAGATATTGCTTGTTGACCGTTTGATCGTGTGTCTTGACTCTTTTTTCGGCCCGTGTGTGGTTTTGAGTTGATGGCAACTTTTTCAGAGTTTACCAACCAAGGAATCCCCTCAGAAGGGAATCCTAGCCATTTTCCTCCTTTTGGAAATGTTGGTGCTCCTTACATGGCGATGTTGTCCCTTCCCGGGTTAACTGTTGGGTTGCCTGTTTGGTTTTTCTCGACCTCTGTAGTCCCGAGTGTCTCCACTACTGTTCAATCAGTTCCTCCGCTGGAACAACATCATGTTGATTCCAAGGCGGACCTCTCCCCTTCTTCGCCCATTTCTGCATCCTCATCTTCTACTTCGCCTGGTGAAAGTCTGGATTCAAGTAACCAGGTGGTTAAGAAGAAGAAGAAAAAGACAAAGAAGAAGAAGTCTGATAAGCGAGAGGCTAAAAGTGCAGCTATTGTTTCTGAAATATCTCCTCTTGACAAACCTTCCAACCCTCCACGGAAAGTCAAGTTCCCTTACATGTTGTGCACGGGAGACCATCTTCTTCGAGACTACCCTGGCATTCCCAAGGTGCTTGAAGAATGGTCCAGCGGTCGTCCACCGTTGCCTTTGGCTTCCGGGAGTCAGGTTGGGGGCACGTCTTCAGCTAGTGTTGGTAAAACTCCTAAGAAGCAGGGAAAGATTACCAATCCCTGTAAGTTGTGTGAAGGGCACCATGCTATTCACCTTTTCTCGTATATGGATGAAGCCAAAAGAGTCTTGGACAACTCAACTGTTTCTACACCATGCCTCGCAGCTGGTTACAAACAGCTTTCTTTGAGTCCTCCACTAGTTGATCCTACGATTGGTCAAGAGTCATCCTTGGTCGATCCCCCTCCCTCGGAAATTCAGATTTAGGAATCCATCCCTGACCAACCATTGGTTGTGGGATCGGTTGAGCTAGTCCCTTCTACGGTGCACCATGTCTTTTCCATTGAGAGTGGACCTCACACCCCTCATGTTCTTCTTGTTTCTTCAGATTCCTCGGATTTGGAGAAAGATTCTCCTATCCCCGTATCTCAAGAGGCTGCTCCTCCACCTCCCGTGATGGAGGTCCCAGAGAATATCCCTCCCACCTTCGAGATGGAGGTCGTGGAGGATGCTTCTTCTTCCGTAACATCAGGGGAAGACCTTCGCATTTCGATGGTAGCCCCTCCGAGTAGTCTGGTCACTTCCTTTGATTAGAATCAATTTGCAGGATTTCACCTTCCGTCTTATGTGCCTTTCGAGATCACAGTACAGGCTCTTGGTCTGGTTGTACCCAGCACCATTATAGACGAAGGTGCCTCTATTAGTATTTTGTCTTCAACTACCTGGCAAGTTTTCGGTTCAACGTCGCTTGCACCCGTTACGCAGAATCTGTTGACATTCAATAGAAGAACGAGTCAACCGTTGGGGATCCTTCCAAGGTTACCTATTACTTTGGGAGGTAAAACCATCCATATGGACGTGATGGTCGTTCCAGGCCCCTTGGATTTCAATATAATTTTGGGGCGCGATTACACCTATGCCATGGGAGCGCTTGTTTCCTCCCTCTTTCGCGTGATGTGATTTCCACATGAAGGACAGATCGTGACCATTGATCAGCTTTCGTTCTTTGGTCCTAATGTGGCATCTGGCCCGTCATCACCCCCTCCTGGTTTCTATCCACCCGTTGTACCTGCCCCACCACAGGTCAACTATGTGGCTACTTACCCCGTGCCTGTGCTCAATGATGATGCCGTCGTGCATCAGGTGCTTGGGGCATGGGGTCCTGACTTCCAGGATGTTTTACTTCCATCGGGAGTCGAACTCTTGGGAGAGACGACTTATTGTTCATTATGATGAGGTCAGTCGGAGCAAAGTTCCTTGTCTTGTGTCAAGCTCCTTAAAAAATGAAACAAGGTTGTTGGAGCAAAGTTCCTTGTCTTGTGCCAAGCTCCTTAAACCATGAAACAAGGTGTCTTGAGGATAGTTATTTTAAGTGTGTCAACCTCGTTAAAATAATGAAACACGAGCATGTTCAATTCGCCTTTTTGTTTTAAACCTTCACTCCATTTTCAATGGACTGAAGCTTGGGGGGCATGTACCTTGAATTGAGTCACCATGCTGGGGGCATGCTTACTTTTTCAAGCATAGTTTGTTTCCATTTCAAGCTTGTGTAAAAATGAAACTGGTTTCAAGCATAGTTTATCTTTGTTTTAAGCTTGTGTAAAAATGAAACCAACCTCAAGCAAAGTTTCCTGATTTCAAGCTTGTGTAAAAATGAAACCTTTCCCATTTTACCTCTTGTGATTGCCATTTTATCAGCCTGTCTTTGCCAGATGAGCCTTGGTTTCTCACTCCATCGTCACTATCTTCTTGGCCGATCATATGCCTTCAATTGCCTTCCTGAGGAACCGCTACGATGAGTGGTCTTGTTAGCCAGCCTCTTGACCTTTATTTGTTCTGAGCAGTTCCACCATTACCGGAACCAGTTGCTACCCTTTATACCACTCGTTCCTCCAGGAGGAGTCATCTTTCAGCTCTTTTCTGACTCTCTAAACATGAAAATATTGCCGAGGCCCTTGTCGTTTCGATCTCGTTAAAATGGACAGGAATCGACATCCACCCAGTATAATTTTAACCCTTGTTTTTTTTTTTTTTAGAGACGGGGTTGGATTGATTATGAAAGGAATACCTAACTATCGCGACTGGAGGTTTTCTCGGATATTGCTTTCTACCTTTTCGGATGCGAGGAACTATTTACGAAAGGACACAATGGGAGTTTTACTTTCTGTTGTCTTTTCCAAACTCTAAACATGAAAAAATCTTTGAGTTCTTCCCTTTAATGGAACTCGTTCAATTATTTTCAACATGGACCTATACCATGACATTCTCGAGTTCCTCCTTCCTAGGACTCGTTAAATGCACTAGGATGGATTCGCCGGAAGGGGCGAGACTTATATTACAAAATATGCTATCCCCTTCAAGCTTGTTATCAAAAATAATTGGGGTACTCGCCAGAAATGGTGGGGGAAAAATGGAACCATCATCGTTGTCGTCGGCAGTATGTCACTCTTGAACATGGCACTTGTTTGCATTCGTGTCGGGTTGGGGACATCTCATCTCATTTCTTCACTTTTCCTCCGTGGGTTTGGATAATCCCTTTCTTCCTCTCCTCCTTTATTGCCTTTGTCAAACAAAATTTTTGATGAATTGATGTCAAATAACACTGCTCAGTCCACCCACAGCCAGTATATGTCGGGATAGTTGTACTAGCGCTAATATCAACCTCCTCCTCGATTCTCATATGATCCTCTCATTCACAACAAACATCATGTTCCTCCATTGCTCGTGTCGACATGAATCCATGTGCTCCACCTTCGATCAAGGTCACTTCTCGTCGACATCACGCTCATTATCCGTGAAGTCGATCTAGAGCTTTATGGTACTTGGAGCCCGCATGCTCTAATGGTGTGCTCCGTCGCATTCGGGACGCAGGTTTTCACTGAATAGCCTCCGATCGAGTGATTCTGCGGGTGTTCGACGTCAACTCATTTATTCGCACGCCGTAGATTGTACCTTAGTACCTTGAGAACCATTGTCATTATTGGTGGTTTCTCTCACGTCTGTTAACAACTTTCATCATTGGCTGGTAATCAGACGATGTTCTTGCATGTTCGACTTCAGTTCACATATTCACATGCTTGAACTTGTACTTTGTTGGGTCGAGATGGAGCGCAAGACCCTGGATTGTGTCTGTTGTAATCCAGGCTGCGATTGTGGATTATTATCATTATGTATATGACTCATTGATTGGATGGCTGCGACCATACCTGAGTCTATTTATTTGATCCTCGCTGGATGGCTGCGCCCATACCACAGAGCATACATCATGTACTTGAGATATCACAAATGTATTTTTTCAGGTGTTTTCCAGACGAAGGGCTCCTCGTGAGAACATGTTCTCGTAAAGCATTTCACCCCTCTCTCTCGGGCCTCATACTTTAGGGGGCATCTGTTACACAGTAATTTGTCACCGTCCCTACCATTCCCCGTCCCGCACAATGGAGGACCCATTTTGTGACCTGTGAACATTGTCGTGCCTTGAAAACATCATCAATGCATTCCTCTAAGCATGAGCTTCATTTGCCCTAAAGACATCTCCTTGCAAAAATCATGAAAAACATCTCTTTTTGCATTGGCGTGGGCAGACAGTTCAGCACTCGCGCCAATGGGGAAAATCCTGCAAAGAGGCCGCGCCAACTGGCGCTCTGTCCCAGAGCAGTAGTCGCGCCAGCCAATTTAGGGAGTGTTTTTTAAATAAAGATGGCGGAAGTTGTGTTTCAACAAACTCAGAAACCATTGCCTATCTTGAGTTGGGAGGTTTGGCTGCGGGAGTTCTATGGAAGGGAAGTGGTTTTGCCACCTCCCATGGAACCTTCCTTGTTGATAAGGCCAATCCCACAATAATAGGGATCCCAACTCCCTCCTTCCCCATCTATAAAAGCCTGCTCAATTCCATGGCAAGCTAGTCTTGAAGTGCCTAAGCTTTGAATCTCCAAATTCCCAAGAGCCTTTGTGCTGTAAGAGCCCTCTTTCTTCCCTTAAGGCCGACTCAAGTAAGGATACTATTGTCGAGAGACTCAGGAGAGGTTTTCCCTTTCCCTGGCGAGCTTTGCGAGACGTGAACGACTGGAGACCCATCCGAAGGAGACCACGATGTCAGAACTTTGGTTGTAATCTCTTTCGATCGTTATTTAATGAATGATTACGATTATGGTTCCACTCTGTTTTCGATTATGTTAATATGAGTAATATCCTTTCTGACTGATATTGAGTTACATATGCCAGATTTTATGCTTGTATCTGTTTGTTTCTTGCGTGTGCAGGTGTCCACCTGCGGAGATCGTGGAGGATAGTGATCTGCCGAGGTTGAGGAACGGGAACGCTCTCTTCTTCAGATCGTAGCATTGGATTCCAGGTAGGCTTCTATCTCTAGTCTTTTCATTCGTAACTAGGAACTTGCGTCGTAACATTTTTTATTGTTGCTAGACCCCTGCTGGGCTAGTATGGATCGCCTTTGTCCACAGAGGGGATTTACCTCCTCAACAGCAGTATATCTGAGGGTCGAAGCCTTCAGTGAGGGGGTTGTAGCTCCCTTCCAGTGGTAGCTAGTAAACGAGAGCAGGGGGTAGTAGCTCCCTTCCAAGAGAGGCTGGTAAATGAGAGAAGGTTGTATCCTTCTGCAGATGGGTGTCTACGTGCTGGTATGAGTCTGCACCAACATAAAATTGTAAGAAGTATTCTTTATAATAAATATTGAAGACTGAGATTACAACAGCGGTGGTTTTTCTCCTGAATTGGGTTTCCACCTTAAATCCTGGTGTTCATATGTGTTGCTTATGTTTGATGGTTTTTTCTGTTATTTCTGCTCATACTTACTACTTATTTGATGAATGAATGATGCAATGATCTAAGTAAAGACATAATAATATCTCTGGACATACAAGTTGGATGCAGTAATGTAACATATGGTTTTAAAAGAAAGGAAGACTAAAAATTGTCAGTCAGCTCTAAATACTGATTCACCCCCCCCCCCGCTCTCAGTATTTTTCCCAAAAATAGTAGTGGGAACCAAGCCAATCATCTTCACACAATATTTCTTTGTGATTTTCCTTGTATGCCTTTCAACATAGAGTTATTATTGAGATCGTGTATGCTAGTTGTAATTCATAAAGAATTCACAGTTAATTTAGTTTGTTAATTTTTTACACATAGGGTGCGTATATTGATGATATTACAACAACGAGCAATCTAACAAGGCCATAATTTCGCCCAAAAAACCATGGAAATTCTGGCAAGATTTTGACAAAATCTGGTTTAAATTTTTGGAAATTTGGATTAAATTGTGAAGCATTAGTATTTTTGGTGCCTCAGGGGTTCTTAATGGTGTTGAATCCATTTCCACAATCAAAAAATAAATTCAAACACTCTAACTATCATATTTTCTGAAAATTTGATCACCAAATTCCAACAAGAAATTTGTCATCCAAGCCAAATTGTGGCCTTTGTAGACAATGCCTTAAAGCAACACCAAAGTGTAAATTATATGAAGGAGATGGTTTTTGAATTTCGATATTTATTTTTATTACTTCATGTAAACATTGGCTTCGATACCTTGAATTTTTATTTATTGAGGGTGGGCCTGTAAAATAGATTTCACATACCAAATAGTAACATATGGTGATTATTTAGTGTATCATGAAATCTACACTTAAAAGACATTGAAAACATTACTGATTGAGAGAATAATTTTAAAGTACAAATTACAAATGGCTAGTGGAGGAATAAGTTACTTGCACTGATATGATTATGAAAAATTTTTAGAGACTTATGGTGGCTTTGTGCACGTCTAATGGGCTACTAAACTACAACAATTTTCCCAAAATCCATTCTATATCTTCTCCATTACTCATAAAATAATTTTTTTTTCCCGACTAGGTTAATCTTATTTGAAATTAATTAACTTTTAATTAGTAAATTTGTCTAAAAGAAATAGATTATTTATGACGACACCTAATAAAAACCCTTGTCTTGAGTTATATCTTTGATGACATACCCCATAATCCTAAATTCAATTCTAACAAAGAAATGATGTAGTTATCGTATCCCATACTGTTATTTTTTGTCTAATATAATATGTATTTGTAAAGCAGATCATTTACATGATAGCTGGACAAGAGCCCCATCCAATATCTGCCCAAGACAATTTTTTCCCATGGCGAGAAGGGGTGCATGAAGAAAGAGAAAATAATACAGTTATTCAAATTTCTTGTTTTAAAGGTAAATTATTGTTACTACCGAAAATTGTTATAGATAAATATTTTTTTGCTAAATTGTGTAGGAAATATCGTGATTAACTATTTATATTTGAACAAAAAAGGAAAAAAAAATTTCTTTTCCATTTATTTTTAGACAAGTCACTGTGAAGAATGTGGCTCGTGTTGCAAAGCTTTCAAAGTCTTTGGGTTTTTTTTTTAATTTAAGAGAAGTTGAATGTTGTGGAGGCTTTGATGTAGAAGGACTATTTACCGCAAACTTAGGTACTACTAGATACACAAACTTGTTTACAAGAGTTACAGAGAAAAGAGAGGAGAGTCATTACTCTCCAAGAAAAAACCAAGAACCGGTAATGGATACTAGATAAATTGTTGAAGAAGCTAGTGTTAGCATGGGAATTAAATACAACAAAGAGGCGCAAATCATAAACAACAATCTCCATCTTGCACATTCGGTACTAGTTCGATTTCATCCTCTAGTCAAAGAAAGAGAAATGATACCGCAAGTGGAAAATTGGTCCACAGTAAGCTATCAGGTTGTAGAGATGACGAAAAGCCTCCTCAGACATTCATTTTTAACAGAACACGCAAGGATGAATCAAAAAAATCCAAAATTCCCCCAAAAATAGGAATAATTGAATTTATGAATGTCGAAATTAAGTGTGTTATACTACTTGATTGGGTTAGTACTTGTTTAGCATAGAATCAAAAAATAATGGAGACAATTTCTGAAGAATCCACTATTTTTTATGACCTCCCTGTCACTTTACAAGATGAAAACTATAATAAGGACAATAAAAATTTTGGAATTGAAAAAGTAAAGGTCCATAATAAATAGGTTATTTATAAGTAGAAAAGGATGTTGATGTGTCAAGGGTTGCAGCCAATAGACTCGTGAAATTAGATCGAGGTATTGGTAACACACTTGCAGAGTCTGTTGGTGAACAAGAAGTAGAGAACTTGATAATGAAAGCAAGAATAAAAGAGCTAGAAGATGCTCTAAATCCAAGTCCTGTATTAATGATTCCACTGGAAATAGGGGCACCCTCATCAACTATTTCTACTCCCGATACATCCCATAAATCTAATAAATCTCTCAAACTCCTTAATGCAGTCAAATTTTATATTTTCATTAATATATTCCAAAAATTGGAAATTATTGAACATGCATGGATCACAACTTCTCATTTGTTATGTTTATCATAGGGAATTAACTAATTTTTTGATTTGGTTAAAATTAGTGTTAAGGAAGATAAGGATTTCGTTAATAATGGCTTACTTACTTTTAGTCAAAGGCTTGGGTTGTTATGTGATTTAGATAAAAAAAGTAGAGGACTCCCAAATTCTAATCGAATGAAGAAGGTAAAATTTGAATGGTCTAAAATAATAAACACACTAGAAAACATTATTTATGAATGTGAAAGCATAAAAATTAGAAGAGGTGATGCATTTCTCAAAGCGGTACAAATTTTTCAGGATCTAAATGATGGACACACATCATATGCAATTTTAAATTAATTTCAAGAGATACGTTAATAAATGAATTTCAGAGGCTAAAAGAGTCAAAGGTAAGAGATTTTGATGATATAAATGATTTACTATAGAAGAAATTAGCAAATGGCTAATTACTTTTGCTAGTATTAATGAAGAGAATTATATCTTGGCTACTCAATTGCAAAGATAGCCTATGGAAATTGAGAAATAGGTCTTCAATGGACATGTTAAACTAGAGATTACAGTCAATCCAATGAAATATCTCATTGAAGTTATGTTGGAGAAATTCGTTCGAGAAATCATGGACTCGAAAGAAACTGATAGTCAAAAAATCATGGTCTATGATTTCACATATCGTGAGTGTCCTTAAAACTTAACACATTCATTTTTTTGTTTACTAGTATTTAATTGTTGAGATTTGTTAGTTGTTATATCATGAGCGAAACTAATAGCTAGATGAAATTTCTTGTTTTCTCTTGCAGTTACCTTTTTCCATATTACGCTTCATGGTAGACCAATCCCAATCCCCATTCAAACGAATGAATTTACTTTTGCAATTAAGTAGAAGGATTTTGATGAGTGCTTTAGACACCAAACATAAATGTAGCTTAAGTTACATAATCCCTTCCAAAAACAAACACCTTCCTTTTACCAGATACCTTTATTTCATAGATAATTTATAATTTATTGTGTTTACTTAATTTAGTAGAGAACAACTATTGCTATTTTTTCCCAAAATGCAGGAGCAGATAGTTAAATAGAGAAGATGCCAGAATAACATAGTGAATGAGCTAGTGAGTTGGGCTGCTAAGCATTCTCATTACCAATATAAGCAACTTCCATCATAAATCAAAGTTCTAAATTCTTTGGCATTGTCCAAAAACATTAATAGAACATAAGTTTTCAATTATATGCTTTTAACTTTAATATTATATCTAATTTTTTGTTACTCATCACAATGAAAATGAATGCTCAAGAAAAAATTTGGATTTTAGATATATGTTCCATGTATATTATTTATTATAATCATAGTTATAATGATTGGAATTTGAATCTTGATGCAGTTCTTGTTACTGTAACTGTGTCTCTTATTGTTCAAGTTTTATGCTTGGAGCTCTTATATTACATCATACATACATCTCCCAAGAATACAAGGCTAACACGTTGATGCTCAATAAAAGATTCAATGAAAATACATAATGTGTGATGACTTTTATTATTTTCTTTATCAAAGCTTTGTAGTTCTCTTTACTATGAAGTTCAAAATATGTTATCTATTTGCTTTTTAAATTTGTGTGGAGTGCGGAGGTGCGAAAAAATATTTCATTTAGCTTCTCCCATATTTATGCACTACACACAATGAAAACTTATTTTTCACCTCAGAAAGGGATTGATATATTGTAATATTCCAAATTTTTATGGAATATTAATTTTCGCCATTTTCACATAGGAGATGAATAAGATGGGTAGGAGACCCATTCATTTCATGGGTAGGGACTAAAAATCCTCTTAGTGTGAAAGGGGATCACTTATAGAGCTGGATTCCACACCCCATGTGTGAAAAGGGGTTGTTTGCAAGAGGACTAGGTCAAGTTTGACCAAGTCAATCAGCGTAGTGGTAAGAGGTGGAAGGCATCTTGTGGGACAATGTAGTGGAAAAGGAGGGAAAGTTCCTTGAATGGGAAGCAATCATGAATGGGACCCATGGAGAGGGGGCTCACATTGTTTAAAAGGAGGGAAAGGAAACCATTGTGATTCATCTCAAGTATTATTCATCTTTGGTCTCTTTGACCTGTTGCAGTCTCTTACTATTCACCAGAGTTGCAGTGCAGCTTAGCACGAGGGAGTCATGTTTAGGATTTCCTCTCCTTCTTGAAGGATTTCACTCCATTCCCCAAATTTAGGCATTGAGGTCAAGCATCAGCCTCTTCATCAGTGCAGTTTCAGCTGGATATTATGCAGTGTTGTTGGGGTGTTGCTGGGGAGGTTTTCTATAACACCATCCTTGGCTAGTTTTCCAAAGGAGGGAACTTCCATTCCATTGGGAGATTAGTAAGGGAGGTTTATGAGCAGATTCCACCATCTTTGGCACTAGGCCAACCACTTACCATCATTAGCAGCGCAGTCCCTTCTTTAGACATCGTTATTCTTGGAGAGCATTTGCTGTGAGGGATTAGCAGATAGTTTGGAGGGTGAGATCTTAGGTGAAAGGATCAGACTTTAATTATAAAGATCCATTGGAGAAGGTCTTGTCATTGATTATAGCATCTTCATTCTTCTGCACTTATTTCCATTTCTTGAGTTGTTGCTGCTACCCAGCAACTCCGGCATTTTGCAGTTTTGCTTATTTTAGCCAATCCTTCTAGGATTGACTTGAGGTAGTGATTGGGAGCTTAGATCTTCTCTCCCGATGATTGCATGAACCATATATTTGCATATATATGTATTTACATGTGTTTCATCATTTGTTCCATAAACAATTGTGCGGTTATAGCCTAAGGCTTTATTCATGTAGTGGTGTTCTTCATATTTTCACGTACATCTCTCTTGAGGCTTGTAGTGCCTTGCTTAAGTGACTATTTCCTCATGGATTTGTATATATTATGCTGCTATGATATGAGATGATGTCTATTTGATTCTCCTAGCATTTTATGTGTTAATGTATCACTGCTATTTCCTGTTAGTATGAATCTTTCGTCCTAAAAGATCACTTTAGCTACGCATAACAAATAGCCCTAACATCAATTTGGCTGCAAAATATCTTTAAATCTGAAGTTAGGTGATCCAAATAATACTGCACAAATACAGATCTAAAAATACATTAAGCAGATAAAGTAAAATATGGCTCCATGCAACCAATAGACAAGGCAAGAACAATGTATTTGAAAGAATTTTTATATTATATTAAAAAGGGGCACCTGAGAGGAAAACAAGAAAGGTGTTTTCTGGTTCTCCTCAATGGGATGGGTTCTTGAAATTCCTCAGTGTTTCAGATCTAAAATTCCTCTCTCTTTTTGATGTGGAAAACCCAGACAAACATAGAACTCAATGGGAGCTCACAAGGCAAAAAATGAAAAAGGTGACCAAGAGTAGATCTAGAGTGATCTAATGCAATGGAGGTGACTAATGAATGGGGAAAACCCTTCTATTTATAACAAAATATTGGGGTGTTATAGAACTCGGTGCATGAATAAAATATTATTAATCAAATTCTAGAATCACCCTTTAGGAATATTTTATTATATTTGTTGGAGGGAAAAGGATTTTTGACTTGGGTCAATTCCTTTAATTATAAATAGCAAATAAATAAATAATTTATTTATTATTTTAGGGAAATGATGGGGATATAATTAAATAAATAATGGTTTATTTAATTATTTATATGTGATTTAGTCAAATTTAACTAAGAATATTATTTAAATAATGATTTAAATAACTTATTCTTAGGAAATAATTAAATAAATAAGGATTTATTTAATTAATTTCCTTGTTTTGGGTTAAATATGACCGGGAAATATAAAGGAATAAGTTATTTCATGTGGTGAAAGCAATTTTACTTAGGGTAAAATTGGTCTTCCATGGTGTACTTGGGTTCAGCTAATGATAATAGGTTAGATGAAGAAAAATGGTGTAAAATATTGCCCCCCAACGTATGAGTGTTCGGAGCGAATCGTATGACCAAAGTACATTGTAAGAGCTCAATCACTAGACAATAAGAGGGAAATGAGAGAGAGGAATGTAAGGTAGACTAAAGTGTTAAAGGACTAGACCCTGAGGAGACGAGACTTACAAGTGCAACAATTCTCTAGTTTATGAAGTGGTACCTGTGCTAAAGGCGGCGGGGGAGGCATACCTATGCCCACTGAGACAATAGTACAAACAAGAAGGCGCTCGGAAAACCACGGAACACAATAATGAAACAGGGGCTGGCCTAAACATGAGCCAGATAAATAGAATGATGAATCCCACATACATGCCATGCCTGGAATAATCGTCAGGACTTATACAAGAATATTTTAGTACATGAGATACAAATATACCCAAATGTCCCCTACACATGGGGAAGGGCTCACAAAATCTGACTAATACATGCAAATTGAATAGGCACTGCAAGCGGCTGAGGCCGATATCATCAAATAAGAGGAGCTGCATCAAGGGCTGAAATGAAGAAGTCATTCGGGCATGTGGGGGGCTACCTGCAGGGCCACCCCCTCATGAGGGTTGAGACATCTCACACACACCCGGGAATCACCAATAGTTGTTGCTGCATCACTGTACCATCAATTGTATATATCACGATCATGCTGAAAAGAGTTCAAACCAAGGTACACTTCCCCCTTAGACCTGGCTTCTGGAGTAAATGAGCTGATGTCGACAGAAGTAGGTCCACCATAGGTGAGGAAATAAGGGAACCCCAACGAAGGCACGAGAGAAAATAGTAGAGCGACTCATAGAAAAATACTAATGATGATGATGAAATGGGTGATATGAAGTAGCGGGTGGACGACTTCCCTTGTTAGAGCATAAGGGGCATGAATGGCTTGGCAGCAACTAACACAATGTCAAGGAGGATAGGTGACAATGGTACTGAAGGCCATAATGTGCGACACGAGAGAGGGACCAAACGGTGAAGGATGGAGGGCTATAGCGGGATACACAGGGACTCAAGATAGACTCCATGATGGATGAGGACTCAACTCGGATGCTCTAAACAAGGGTGACTCGATGGTTTCGCCACACAGTAAAGGTCCAATGGGGAACCATAAAATCATGAGTACGATGGGGTAGCTCATGAAGAAAATCAACACGAACAAAGACAATTAAGGAGGCAAAGTGGTGCCCCAAGTACAAGTGTTGTAAGTGAAGAAATTAGATTTTGAGAAGAGGTGAAGAGACCCTTCATGGAAAAAATGTGTCCAGGTGAAGTATCAAACCATGAAAAACTAACAGATACCCATTTGAGTGCTCAGTGAGAGCTTTCCAACGGTGCAGACGGTTTGTCAAACGGGCCTACGGTTTGGTCGCATCACGCGAAAGAAAAAACAGGGGTTTTTCTTCTAATAAGGCATTTTCCCTCCAAAATCATTCATTTGCTTGTGTTGTTGTGGTGAATGTGGAGAGGAGAGAAGGCCCTAAATCTTGCGGCGATCATAGCGGACAAACCGACCGTTGGAATCGTGATCCGTCAGTTGCAGGTAAGAGGCATAATCCTACTCTTTGTTTTTGGTGGATTCAAAGTTCAGATTAGGGTTTTAAATCTCAGTAACTACCCCTACTTCATCATTACAATTGGATCACACTTTTTGGGGCAAAAACTGCGACCTGGGACACAGGTTTTTTCCTGAAAAGTGCGACCTAGCCCAGGATTTGCCCAAAAAGTGCGACCTGTTAGATGTGGGTGGTTTCAGTGCTATTATGGGCTGAGATTCAGTTTTGGTGTAAGTAAATGCAGTTGTGTTTATCTATAGACTAGCAAAGATGATGGTTTTGTGCAGATATGGCAGATATACAGATCAAGTGGAGAGAGAGAGACCTAGGTACATTACGGACGGAGATCCAAGCGGATTAGGGTGTCTGTCATGCATTGGCTAGGTATGGGGTTCTAAAGTTTTTGGAGAACCCTTTGATGAGGGATGGGGAGCCCTTGTTGGCCTAGATTATCAGTTATTAGGATCCAGATCATGAGGTGTTTATAGTGCAGGGGCACAAGATAAAGCTGACGGTCCAGTATTTGTATTTCTTGACTGGTCTCCCACCATTAGGGATGGTGGAAAATACGCAACCAGTGTTACCATGGGGGCGTAACATTATGGAGTTTGATGAGCGACAATGTTGACCAGGTGTCTGAGTCAAAGGGACTCAGATATCCATTGGGGATCTAGAGAGGTTGGAGACCCGGGCGGTGGCCACAGCAGTGTTGCGGATCTTGGGCAGCCAGGTGTTCCATCACATCACTGGAGGGCAGATGATGATTGTAGAGAGTGTGTTGAGTGGGACCTACTATGGGTGGGCCCAGATGATGTTGGTATCGGTGAAACGACAGTTGTCGCTATGTAAGCAGCAAGTGAATCATGATTGTGCCTATGGGACGATATTGTGCTCTTTATTCTTTGAGAAGATCCTGACCTTACAACCTCATGTACAGTTACCGGATGGTGGGTTGAGAGAGCCATGGATGCATCAGTGGGGACAACTACTATGTAGAGGAGGGGGAGGGGCAATCGGACAGGTGTTCCGACCAGAGTTCTTCGCCCATTGGGATCAGATGCCTTTGTACATAGACGAATATCCCTATCGTGGGATGAGTTATTGGGGCGATCTAGACATGCCACTTCCGCCTAGTCGAGTATGGGGGCCTGATGGTAAGTGATAAGCAACTAATCTGTTAGGTGCATTGTAGAGTTTATGACTAGTATTCATGGTACTAATCCTTATACTTTTTTGGAATGCAGATATAGCTCTGGTAAAACCGGCCGGATATATGGGACGACCTGCAGCAGCAGGAGGTACAGGTGCAAGTGGATCAAGGACGGCACAGAACGAGGATATGGCTGCTCTATTGGATGACATCCATCGTAGATGTGAGGGGCTACTGACCGATGTGTCGAAGCGTGGTTGGCAGGATTTAGACGACCAGTACATAGAGTTATGTATTGGGCTACCCTCGGAATGGTGAGGTATCATGCAATGCATGGTGATGGCAGGTCAGACTGTGCGTGATCTACGAGTTGCGGGAGCAAAGCCGTTGGCTCAGGATCCTCCAGAGAGTGATTATATGTAGGGCAGGTGGTGCCCCCCAGTGTCTATGTAGGGGCAAGTGGTGCCCCCCATTTTTGTAGTTTTGTTTTTGTAACATGCTATGGGCATGTCAACTGTTTTAGAGTAGATGGACTCTAAAAAAACATGTTATATGATATATATGATTTTTACGCAGTTTGTTGATGGTGTTTAAATGTTATTGTCTTGTGTGTGATAAATGCTAGTCTAGAACATGATTTGTGATTTGATCTACGTAGTGATTTTGACTTCGAGGTATATGGTTAAAAGTAATAATTCTAAATTCACGTATCAAAAGTTTCACTCGTAAATATTGTCTAAACAGGATAGGTTTATGCACATGATAGACACCATTAAGTTGTAAGATAAGAAGTATGGAATATAAATGAACGTGCAGATGGAGGATGTGATGAGAGAGGGAATCAGCTAAGAGACCACGTACTGCATCATATTCGGCCTGATTATTGTTGGCATTACCAATGCAGACCCCATTTGCAAGAACGAGGGTATGCAAGGGGGTAAATATGGCCCATGTGGTCGAGGCGAGATTCCCAGAATAGCGACTTGCCCCATCGGCATAGCCAATATAATGTGTGGACGAAAGGGTCGGTGGAATAGTGTCACAAGACAAGGGATGGGAGGAAGGATAATAATGATGGTAGCATGAGTATAGGGTAGACATCCAATGACAACTATGGGAGGGGGTAATCGGGGTAGGAATTCTAAGACTCATAGATCGACTAGAGGGAGATGAATGAGAACTATGGGAGGGAGAGCGGGAGCTGAGGCTGCGAAGGACATCATAAATACGGATGGTATCATCATGTTTATGGGAAGAAAGGGAAAGGTCGAGGAAACCACATGACGCAGCAAAGCTGCCTAAATCATCAGTATGGGAAGAGAGGCGCACATATGGGTCATCAGGGGGGATGATAGAAGAACAAGTAAAAATATGGTCAAAGCATGAAGAGTCCAAGAATGTTGCGGAAGTGGAATCAAGAGAAACAAAAGGAGTGGATTCAAAGGGAATGTACTCCGAGGGGCGTGCGGATGATGATAGGTATAAGAGGGGGGCAGCAGATTCCAACATCTCAACATCAGGGGGAGGAATGTCAATGGTAGCAGGGGGATCTTCGAGTAAACTTGACACATCCTGAGCAAGGATGGGAGAGGCAAATTGATTTTTCTCAACTTCGTACTCACGAATGACCTCTAAAGAGGCTCGGTAATGCGTGAGGTGAGGACAATGGTGAGAATAATGGCCGTGGACACCACACAAAGCACAGGGTTTGTTGGTGCGAAGATTCTTTGGGTTCCTGGTTGCAGATGAGGAAGAAACAGAGGTTTCATAGGTTGTCGATTCAGGGAACGCGACTTTAACTATGCGTTGGATACGGGGTAGCTCAGGACAAGTATGGGTGGCATGACCGATACCATCACACAAGGCACAAGGTTTGACGGGAGGAGGGGGGGTAGGGTCGGGTGTGGTGACCTTGTCTTTGGATGCCCCCCTACGAGTTTCTCTTTTCTTTCCTATAGCTATTGCGACATGAGGATGGTCAAGTGGAGGAGCTAGGGGCATGGTAGTGGTGGAAGGAGCGAAGGGGATCGGTTGTACGAGTTTCACAGCAATGTATGGTTTGGGGTGGCCCGGTGGGGTCTTGGCTGGAGGAGTAAGATACCATATTGGTATTCCCAAGGTTAAATTAGGGAGGGAAAGAGTGGCCATGACAGGAACTGAATAGACTCCGGAGGGGGACCAAGGAAAGGTATCTGACCGACGGAGTAATGGCCAGGAGGGATGGCTCCCATATGGTGGAGACCAGAGGGAACTGACTCAGGAGGGTAGGGAAGATCCTGAGTGTGAGGGGGAGGGGAAGGTCCAGGTGGGAGAGGTGTAGTTGGCTGAGGTGAAGAGCTAGGAGCAAGGTGTAGCGGATGAGGTTGAGGTTGCTGACTAGCCAAAGCAGGCGGTGGAAGGGCAGCCTGAGACAATTGCATCATATAAACATTCGCTAAGCTGGGATTAGAGACAGGAGGAGGGGGGGGACCTAGGAAGGTGCCAAGAAAAGAGGAGTCTTTGTAGATGCCAGGAGAAACACTGGTCAAAGAATCAACAGTTTACTTATTAGTGACAGTAGAGATGGTGGACTCAGGGGAGGTCTGAGATTTGGGTTCATGATACGACAAATGGTCAATGGTGACAATTTTTTCATTATGGGGGAAAAACATCTTGTGGTGGACTACGGAGGGGATGACAAACATGGCATAGGTGTAACTACGCCCCAAAACAATGTTGTAGTTAAGAGGGGTGTCGATAACTTCAACGTCGACACAAACAATCTTGCCTGCAAGGGTGATAGGACAGTTACGGAATAGGCTCATGGGCTGGGAAGCATGGCCATCCCACACGCGAAGAGTGATTGTGGAAGGGGCCAGCTCAAGAGATTTGAGTTGTTTCTAAACCGAAGCAGACATCACACAGGTAGATGCCCCCTCATCAATAATACACCGAGCGACATTGGCATTTCAGATTTTGACTGGGATTTGGAAAGCAACAGAGGTAGGAAGAGGGGGATGGTCTGACTAACGGGCATCGAAAACAATTAATTAGTCATCAGCAGGATCTAGAACACCCACGGCAGATATTAGAGCCTTCTTTTGAGAAGGACATGACTGGAGGAGTTCCAGTGTTGAAATGGCAATGGGAGATTGAGCCAGATCATCTACTATGCTGTATGAATGGGTAGCCCGACCAGAGGCAGCATTTCAGCGTAATGGGACCTTAGGAATTTTGGTGTGAACCTCAGTTTTGGGCGGAGGGATTTGGAAGGGACCATTGGGTGTCGACAGAGGCTCTGTAGGACCTGAAGATGGGGACTCGGAGACAGACGGAACGGGAGGTGTGGAGTACTGACGAGACCAAGTTTGAAGGTTAAGGTCGACAGTGAGAGGTTGGTTAGAGGCCATCATGAGAATCTGGTAATCATATGAACTAGAAGGGGAAGGTTGAGTGGTTACTGGGGCATGAGGTGGTTGAGTAGCCACGAATCCTTGTTGAGGAAAAGGATCGATAAACACAGCGGGTTGAGAAGTAGCCGTATTGGGAGGGACAGGAGGGGAGGAGTGTCATCCCCTCACGGTGGCCTGAGACTCCCACATTTGTCGCATCTGTGGTAATAGGGGACAATCGTGAGTGTAATGACCAAAAACACCACAACATGAACAGGGCTTATTAGTGTGAAGCGGCCTGTCCAGCTTGGGCTAAGAGCCCTGTGGCTGGTTATCAGTGTTAGGGTCAATACTGGAAGGATTGGATCCATGATTACCAGAGGCAGATGGATTGCCTCTCCTCCACCATTGAGAAGGAAGAGGGGTAGTTGCGCCTTGCTGTGAAAATACTTGCCCTGGAGGGGGTAGTAAGTGTAGCTGCAGGGGTGGAGAAGGCAAAGGAGTGGGAGGTCCAAATGCTGGACGAGCTGGGACACCAAGCTATGGGTAAGGATAAGGGTGAGGATGGGAAACATTGAGGTAAGCAGGAGTGTGGGAAAAAGGAGGAGGCATGCCATATCCTGGATACATGTTACCTAGAGGCGTAAAGGTGCTGGAGGTGTTGGCTCCTCCTGGAGGGAAACCATAGGCCATAAGAGGTTGAGCAGAGGTATGTGACAGAGCTCCGACGATACCGTTGGCAGAATGAAATGCCCTCGAGGCATTAGGGCCACCGAGCTTGGGGAGGTTAGGAAGGACGGTATAAACATAACCAGATTGAGCATAAATAAGGTCATATTTCAAGGCTATTTGAAGGGCGGCTTCTTCAGTTTGGGGAAAATGGGATGCGACATCTTTGCCAATGGGAGGTAAGAGAGAGCGAAGGAACCAGTCCATATAAACCCGATCTTCAAAGGGGGGAGCGCGACATAGGCTTCGTCTTCTTCGCCATTCCTGGACATGAGCGGAAAGGCGAGTCGAAGAGGATTGATGAAAAGAATTCAAGAGTTCAGTACCAGTTTCGTATCAGAGAGGGAGTTGGAAATAAGATAAAAAGGCTTGGGCAATGGTTGCAAAGGTGGTATGGGAAGAGGTGGCTTCATCGACATACCATTTGGAAGCTTCGCCGGTAAGCGTGTGTTGGAACAATCGAAGACGGATGGAGTCATTGGTGATGGAATTGGAGGAACACCACATGTGAAAAGATCGGATATGGTTGGAGGGATCTTCACTAGCAAGGCCATCAAACTTGGGAATGTTGGAGGGGAGCTTGGTTGGCATAGCAGGCCAACTGACATCGTGGCGGATAGGATCATTAATTAGCTGATTGAAGTCGAGGAGACTGAGGCTGGCCATATAAGGGAGCAATGGGGCAGTCGAGGTAGGTCCCGTAGTGGTTCCACTGGAAATGGACCCAGCAGTAGAACTAGGGTTACTGCTGGCAGTAGGCCCTGAAGTAGACATGGGGAAAGTAACAGGGGGAGAACCAGGAGTAGGGGGCTAACCCGAACAATCAGAAGAAGAGTCAGAGTGCGGACTCGGGGGAGGACTTACTCGATGACGACGGGAAGGAGGAAGTCGACCAACTGGAAACTGAGGGTGAAGGCCAAGAAGTCTCTGGGATAAACGCCTTGGAGGTGCAATGATGACAGGAAGAAGAAAAACCGACAAGGGCAGGGAGGTGCAAAATCAAGACGAGACAAGGGTAGGGAGGTGCAGTGTGAATTGATTTTAAAGTCTTTGCCAAGTGGTGTTAACTAGGCTCTTCTTCGCTTAGGGTCAGTGTGTGGTGTGCGTTAATTTTAATTTTTTAAACCCAAATGTTTTGAGAGTAAAAGAAAAAGTGTGCTGCGTAACTGAAAATAAATCTGCAGTAAATAAGACTGAAAGAACAGAAAATTAATAGCTAACAATGCATCAATCTAACCCAAGAAGGCGGGTCTCTCGAAACTAGTCTATAAGAGGGAAAATCACGCTAAAAGAGGCAAATAGATCTAAGGTTAGGAGGGACGGGGATCTAAAGGAGAAATTTGTTGAAAAGAGGTGCAGATAACAGCAAAGAGGCAGAGGTAAGGTTGTTGCTAGAAAGGAGGGGATCAGCTGAAGGTAGAAGGGACAAGGAGGCTGCCCTAGAAATGAACCCAAACAATGCTATAGGAGGTGTTTTGAAAGGGAGGAGAGCTGATCTGCAGGGTTCTGAAAATGAGGTATCAGATCTGGAAGAACTAAGGCTGAAACTCTGGAAATGTAGACTTCTGAAACAACAAAAACTCTCCCACAAAACGTGGAGGGTACTAGAGCCCTAAGGGGAAAGATTCCCACTTATTTGAGTGAAACAGATCAGAAATAGGTCTAAACGGGCGGAGACAAAGGCTGGAAAACCTTGACAGAAGCTTCAGACAAACCCAGAAAAAGTGCTAGAAAATTGCAGAAAAAAGTGCAGGTCGCAGGTTCTGACCTGTTTGTAGTCCAGGTCGTAGGTTTGGGGCAGCAAAGTGCAACCTCAAGGCCAGGTCGCAATTTTTGGGCCGATAAGTGCAACCTGCAGATCTGGGTCTCTCGGCGGCAGATTTCAGAAAAAATAGTGTCGTCTCAGCTGCGGCTGATGTCGGTCACCTATGCAATAGGGCCAGAAACACACAGAAGTTAGAAATTTTAATGTTTTAGGGTTTTAGAGGTAAAATTTACCATAAAAATAGGAATAATAGAGAACTAAAGAGAAACCCTAAAGTCTGAAACAGCTGGATATGCAGGAATATAGAAAACGACAGCGGTCGTAAAAGAAAACCCATGTGGAGTCACCAATTGTTAGTATGAATCTTTCGTTGTAAAATATCACTTTAGATACACATAACAAATAGCCCCAACATCAATTTGGCTACAAAATATCTTTAAATCTAAAGTTAGGTGATCCAAATAATACTGCACAAATACAGATCTAAAAAGACATTAAGCAGATAAAATAAAATATGGCTCCATGCAACCAATAGACAAGGCAAGAACAATGCATTTGAAAGAATTTTTATATTATATTAAAAAGGGGCACCTGAGAGGAAAACAAGAAAGGTGCTTTCCGGTTCTCCTCAATGGGATGGGTTCTTGAAAATCCTCAGTGTTTCAGATCTAAAATTCCTCTCTCTTGTTGATGTGGAAAACCCAGACAAACATAGAACTCAATGGGAGCTCACAAGGAAAAAAATGAAAAGGTGACCAAGAGTAGATCTAGAGTGACCTAATGCAATGGAGGTGACTAATGAATGGGGAAAACCCTTCTATTTATAACAAAATATTGGGGTGTTCTAGAACTTGGTGCATGAATAAAATATTATTAATCAAATTCTAGAATCACCCTTTAGGAATATTTTATTATATTTGTTGGAGGGAAAAGGATTTTTGACTTGGGTCAATTCCTTTATTTATAAATAAAAAATAAATAAATGATTTATTTATTATTTTAGGGAAATGATGGGAATATAATTAAATAAATAATGGTTTATTTAATTATTTATATGTGATTTAGTCAAATTTAACTAAGAATATTATTTAAATGATGATTTAAATAACTTATTCTTAGGAAATAATTAAATAAATAAGGATTTATTTAATTAATTTCCTTGTTTTGGGTTAAATATGACCGGGAAATATAAAGGAATAAGTTATTTCATGTGGTGAAAGAAATTTTACTTAGGGTAAAATTGGTCTTACATGGTGTACTTGGGTTCATCTAATGATAATAGGTTAGATGGCGAAAAAATGGTGTAACATTTCCATTGGTGTATTTGTATATTGTTGTAGCTCTCTCTTTGAGCACTTTTCCGAGATACCAAAAGGGTAGGAGATCTGTTTAACCTACCTTGAGGGATTTATTTGAGCTCAAACTCTAGAAGTGTAATGTATGATGTATTAACTAAGGGATCCAAGTCCCCTTTCATCTTATTTTTGCATTATCTTCCTTATACAACGTCCCTTTGGACCACATTGCAGAAATTTCTGAAAAAGGAACATTGCAGTGGTATCAAAGCATGATCCTTGGCACAGCCTGTGAGGTCAAGCTATCAGAGGAGTAAAGAGGAGAAGAAGAGATCAGAATGATGGAGAATATGAGATTTCTCTCATCTATTTTTAGGAAAAAGGAGAGCCTCCCGAAGGAGGAGAAGCAAAGAGAATAAGAGGAAGGTCCATGCACTTCCTATTCTTATGAAGGCAAGGAACATAGGCATGGATGATACTTGGATCACCAGATCTTAAGTAAGTACCTGGGTGAATATAAATCTCACTCTAGAGCATTCAGGGGAACTACAACATTCCAACAGTTTATTCAGCATAATGAGGAGAGAAGGCCCTGCAGTAGAAAGGAAATCAGATGAAATAGGTTCCTATTGTCCACATTTGATGGGGATACTTCAGCAAGAGCTTGGGTGAGGAAGATGGAGGCATTTTTTTTGCTACAACCAGTGGTAGAGAAAGAAGCAATAGAGATTGCAGCGCTGCACATGGAGGATGAAGCCTCTGTTTGGTGGTTCAAACCCTTGGTCCATTCATGGGTGATTTCTTTTGTAGAATTTGCTCAAAGGTTAATCAAAACCTTTGATGGAGAGAGAACAAAGGAGGAAAGGCTCACACCACCATGGGAGGAGGATTGCACCAGCGTTGCTACAACTTTGGAGGAGTAGCCTTCTATATCTATAGAGGAGGCATCCATTGCATCAAAAGGAAAAGCCATTGAAGCCACACAAGAACATCCCAAGATACATCAAGGTATGATTAAAGTCCCACTTTTTATTTCAGAAGAATATTTAAAAGGATGTGGGAATTCATCTTTAAAGGTCCAAGAATCAACACACTTTTCTATTTTAGAGCATCTTGATTGCACTGTGTTGTGCAAGGAGGAAGTAAACAACCATCCTCATGCTTCTTTTATGAGTTACATTCAGCCATTGAGGTTGGAATGTGAACAATTGGAGGATAAAACACACCATGACACTCCCATGGAAAACGATGAAACAAATTCTGAACCAGAGGTTGAAACAACTGCTACACCATTGGAAGAATTAGCAGGGATGTTAAACAGGGGTGGAGAGGAGATATTACCTCCATCACATTTGGGTCCTCATGGATCCAACATATTCATGGGTGAGAGATCTTCTCTATAAGGTCTCCAAGGAGCTGCATTGCAAACTTCCATGAAATGCAAAGGGGAAGATATAGCTTGGGGGAATGGAGGAGGATACATCCACAAGGAGTTGAGAGGGTGTGGATGAGGAGCAAGAGGTTGATTAACCACTTGAAAATATATGATACCAGGTAGCAGGAGGCTTGGCTGCGTTGGCTCCTCTTGAAGGAGTTTGGCCATCACTTGGTGTATCCTCTTTTTAGGAGGATGGGAATGGAGAAGAGGTGGCAGGATGTTTACATCATTGAGCAGCAGGGAGTAGGGATACATGGTGCTGAAATGCTATATATATCAGTCATGATACCCTCATCACATGGGTTACATGATGTGAGTGTGAGGAGGCAACAAGCACTTTGGTTGCTTGAGCTATCTTGGAGAGAGCACAGGCAGATTTGCTCACATATGATGTATGGTGTTGCCAAAGTAGAGGAGGGAACTCTTATAGTGCAAAGGGACTACTCATTGGTTTGGACTAATCAAGATGCATTTCCATCTTGGAAGGTGCTTCATATCTGTAGCAGCATCATCGGAGGAGTCCTCGACAAGGAGCATGTCAAGGGACAAATATTGGCATGGGCAAACACCTTTTTACATGAGCTTACAGTGCTGTCACTTGAGAGTAGGGTCACACACATGGATCCATCTATCATCTCACTTCCAGCCTATGGTAAGATCGTTGTGTTTAAATTTGCTGATTTGCATACTCTGATCATTGTGTTGCAGTGCATGGCTCCTCAAAGGGGCAAATTTTTCATGTTGCTCCATGAGCAAAGTTGGGCCAAACCATATGATGGGGATAGCCACCTTACACATGACCTTGGGAAAATGTTTTTCCACTCCACATATGCTTAGCTAATTCATATGATTAGCATTGTATTTCAAAACATTTTGCCTTGTACATTTCTGAAACAACGATTTTTAAAGTTGTGTTGCATCCACTTGGGAGACTGTTGGTACCTCCAAGCACAACATGAAACCACCAGTGATCCCCATATTTTGTTGATGATCATGATATCCCTTGTTGATGTTGTTGGTATGTTGATGGGAGGCATGATTTTGAGTAGGACAGAAGGGTTGAATGTGTCATTAAGGGGAGCTGATTCCCATAGTTTATGTATTGCATGTTCTAATGGGAACATGAGGAGAGACATGGCCACCACAACCACCTATTTGACTTATTTTGAGGTGGGCCATGAGTTTGATGATGATATCCATCCATTGTATGTATATGGGAATATATTTGATCTTGTATTGCTGGTTCACTCATCTATTTACTATTCAATAGTAGAGGTGATATTTTTTGTACAGTGTTTGCCATGTTATTATCTGCAGCTGCAGTGGATGAGATTGCATTGTAACCCTATGAGAAATTATTTGTACCTTGATGCACATGGTGTAACCTACAACAAAAATTTCATTGGGGTATTCTATGATGATCATGTCCTATTCATCTTGGATGAAGTGTCTTGGGCCAGCTTGTTCTTCATTGATGGAGGAGAGGTCCTTGGAGGATTTCTCTTCATTTTTCCAGTTGAGGGAAATACTTTTGCAGCCCATGATCAGAACACACTCCACACTAATCATAAGTGGAAAGGAGGACAGCATGGGGCAAGCTATGAAGCTTTCCATATTCAGATTTTCAGTCCACCTTCATTTCCAGAGCTCAAGGTGGAGGGAGATCTCTATGAGTTTCCATGTTGGGAGGCAACTTATGTTGTATGGATGATTGCTTAGGGATGGGAGATTCGTATGGGGATGATGAGTCCCATTTTATATCAGATATCGTGCCTCAAGGAAACCCTTATACAACCCATTGTTACTCCATGGATATTTGTTTCTACATCATATCTATTTGGGGTTGTTCACCAAAAGCTAGTTTGCATATGTTGGAGGGACTACTTGGACACTTGATTGATGATATGGCATCCTTTTCTTGGAGGAGTTCATCATGCATGGATGCTACAGGGAGAGTAAGGGGAAATAAATCAGTCTATCCTTGCACTTGCTTGAGGACAAGAAATCTTTGAGAGGGGAGGATTGTAATATTCCAAATTTTTATGAAATATTAATTTTTGCCATTTTCACATAGGATATGAATAAGGTGGGTAGGAGACCCATTCATTTCATGAGTAGGGAATAAAAATCCTCTTAGTGTGAACGGGGATCACTTATAGAGCTGGATTCCACACCCCATATGTGAAAAGGGGCTTTTTGCAGGAGGACTAGGTCAAGTTGACGAAGTCAAACAATGCAGTGGTAAGAGGTGGAAGGCATCTTGTGGGACAACGTAGTGGAAAAGGAGGGAAAGTTCCTTGAAGGGGAAGCCATCATGAGTGGGACCCATGGAGAGGGGGCTCACATTGTTTAAAAGGAGGGCAAGGCAACCATTGTGATTCATCTCGAGTATTATTCATCTTTGGTCTCTTAGACCTGTTGCAGTCTCTTATTGTTCAGCAAAGTTGCAGTGTTGCTTAGCACGAGGGAGTCCTGTTTAGGATTTCCTCTCCTTCTTGAAGGATTGCACTCCATTCCCCAAATTCAAGAATTGAGGTCAAGCATTATCCTCTTCATCAGTTTAGTTTTAGCTGGAGATTGTGCAGTGTTGCTAGGGTGGTGCTGGGGAGGTTCTCTATAACACCATCCTTGGCTATTTTTCCAGAGGAGGGAGCTTCAATTCCCTTGGGAGATCAGTAAGGGAGGTTTATGAGCAGATTCCACCATATTTTGCACCAAGCCAACCACTTACCATCATTAGCAGCGCAATCCCTTCTTTAGACATCATTATTCTTGGAAAGCATTTGCTGTGAGGGATTAGCAGATAGTTTGGAGGGTGAGATCTTAGGTGAAAGGATCAGCCTTTCATTCTAGAGATCCATTGGAGAAGGTCTTGTCATTTATTGTAACATCTTCAGTATTCTCCACTTATTTCCAGTTCTTGAGTTGCTACTACTACCCAGCAACTCCAACATTTTGCAGTTTTTCTTATTTTAGCCAATCCTTCTAGGATTGACTTGAGATAGTGATTGGGAGCTTAGATCTTATCTCCCAATGATTTTATGAACCATATATTTGCATATCTATGTATTGACATGTGTTTTAGCAGTTGTTCCATATAAAACTGCGCAGTTATAGCCTAGGGCTTTATTCATGTAGCGGGGTTCTTCATATTTTCATGTACATCTCTCTTGAGGCTTGTACTGCCTTGCTTGAGTGACTATTTCCTCATGGATTTGTATATCTTATGCTACTATGATATGAGATGATGGCTATTTGATTCTCCCGTCATTTTATGTGTTAATGTATCACTGTTGTTTCCATTGGTGTATTTGTATATTGCTGTAGCTCTCTCTTTGAGCACTTTTCCAAGATACCAAAAGGGTAGGAGATTTGTTTAACCTACCTTGAGGGATTTATTTGAGCTCAAACTCTGGAAGTGTAATGTATGATGTATTAACTAAGGGATTCAAGTCCCCTTTCATCTTATTTTTTCATTATTTTCCTTATACAACGTCCCTTTGGACCACATTGCAAAAATTCCTAAAAATGGAACATTACATATATTGATTTTGTGCGACTTGGATTTCTAGGTGTACACTTGCTTGATATATAATATTGCTTGGTGTTTGTCTCGCTTCCATTTAATCATTAATTGTTTATTATTGGATAATCCATAAAAGGTTTCTCCTCAATCTTCACTATGTATAATGAAAACACTGAGTCTATATGGAAATTTGTGACAAAAAAATGTGAAAAGCTCATCTTTGAGGGGTTTTAGAGAATTTATTGTGCAATCTCTTTCTTTTGGCATATTTACTTTTTTAGTGTTTTGATAAGTTCTTATGAATCTGTGGTTAAATTTAAGGATTGTTTTCTTCATGGGAAACACTTAAAGCCTCTAACCTATATCAAATTAACTACAAAAAAAAACAAAATTTTACCTTTCATGGTGTTATTAAATTTAAACAATGAAACACTTAGAAAAATCAGGTTTTAGCTTTCATTGTGTGAAATGTGGAGGTGCGGAGAAAGCTTTCATCGTGTACAATAAGGAAATTATGTAGAGTGTGAAAGTGCAGATAAAGTTATGTGAAGGTAGATTTCATTGTGCAAAGTACGAAGGTGTGGAGAAAAGCTATGTAAAAGTAAATTTCATTGTGAGAGATGCAAATATGTAGAGACTGAAATAACATGTACGAAGGTGTGGAGAAAAGCTATGTAAAAGTAAATTTCATTGTGAGAGATGCAAATATGTAGAGACTGAAATAACATCAAATTACGAAAATATTTTTTTTTTTTGAATAACAACAAAATATAAACCGTAAACAAAGAAACACAACCTTAATCAATTAATTCACAATAAAAACAAAACTATAACTATAGCATATAGTAACATCTTATTTGTAATATCTTAAAATAAAGATTTGATATCTTAAAATTTTTAAATGCTTTTAGTGAGTCGAATAAAAAATTTACAAACTTATATCGAGACAAAGCTACCCTACCTAACAAGTTTAACATTTCTCTATCCTTCACTATGTGATATCATATTAAATCCATGAATTTCATGAAGTTAAGTTTACACGCACTTTCCTTTATTCAATTTTAATAAATAAGTTTAGCTATTCAAATGAGGCCATATTTTTAAGGCATAAGAGTATTCGATCGCATTATATTTTCAAATAAATATTATATGCAGGGATTTTACGGCTATATTTATAACGAAGAAGAGTATTCGATTGCATTATATTTTCAAATAAATATGATATGCAGATATTTTACATTCAATTATGAGATTAGAGAGACATCATATCCAAAATTATAGTCTAAAATTGTTTTTATTAATAAAGAATTATTATAATTAAATTATAGTCTAAAATTATTTTTTTTAATTAAGAATTATTAAATTATAGTTCAAAAACGTTTTTATTAATTAATATTTTTTTTAAAAGATTAATAACTCAAAAATTTGAATTATTCAGTAATGTAAAAGAATTATTATTTCAAGTAGTGTTTTTATTTAATTTATCTCATCTATTATATTTGAAGAGATCAAATCTTTTCATATATAAACATTTTTTTTTTTTTGAGTTAGTGCCAAGAATATGTTTTGTATGGTAAAATTTCAACTTTGTAGACAGATGGACAAATTTAGACATCTCCATATTGAGCTATAAAATGTCCCTCTCATAGCAATAATAGTAATAAGTAACTCATCCAAGGAGACACCAAATTAGTGTATGAGACCCCATTGTTGTCTAATAAGGCATACATACTCTACACCCTATGGTTTTAAACTTGTGACTTTTTAGAAGGAAACACATTCTCTTAAATATTAGGTCCACTCAAGCTATATATATGGTAGCCCAATATTAATACTTTGTAAATGAAATAGTATGTATAAAAAAAATTAATTGTTTAAATTATTTTCACATTGTATGTAAGGAAAAAAGCCTACATACACAATTAAATTTTATAGTGATATCTATTACAATCTCCCTGTATCATGCTGCCATAAAAGTGACCTTGTTGTCCATTCTATTGAAGATGATGGAGAATCTCCTATTTAAGTGAGTTGGTTCACGAGACCTTAGGATAGGAAATTGGTTTCTATTTCTTAGGGTGCAGTTCTAACCTCCCTAGATCTTGTGTGCTATATAATAACTGAATTGTATGGGGATTGTAGAGCATTCTGCAGAATCCAGACTCTCCTGGTTCAGACTCTCTTTCGTAGAGTTGACCAGAGGGATTGTTGAATAATCCATTCAAACATGATTGGCAAAATTAAGTTTGTAATGTTTAGGGAGATGTTAGGAGTATTTTTGAACTCCTTCTCCATTAAGGGGGAGTGTTGAAGATAATGGAGAATCTCCTATTTTAGTGAGTTAGTTCATGAGACCTTAGGATAGGAAATTGGTTTCTATTTCTTAGGGTGTAGTTCTAACTTCCCTAGATCTTGTGTGCTACATAATAGCTAAATTGTATGGAGATTGTTGAACGTTCTGCAGAAGCCAAACTCTCCTGGTTCAGACTCTCTTTCATAGAGCTGACCAAAGGGATTGTTGAATAATCCATTCAAACATCATTTTTTATCTTGGTATCAGAGCACAGTTGTGCGAGGAGGAGTCGTGCGCTGCCTGTCTACTTAATTTGTTGCGTCGCAATGGTGTTGAGGAGCACTTCCTTCCTAGCGCTGCCTACAGAAGCAGATCTAAGGAACGATGCCAGAACGTTGGACCGTTGTCATTATTGCAACGCTGTCAAAGACAAGAGGGTGCCCAAGTTTGCAAGGCTGAGCCAGTGTGACCAGGAACATTGTCTGTGAAACACTGCTGCCATTGAGGCTCCGGGACTGTGAGCCGATGCTACCAGGAGGAGAACCTCCTGCATACATTGTATACTTGAGTGTGCTTCTGCTGGGAGGAGCCATCCATTGGCTATTGAGAGGAGACTTTAATTGACTAGTGCTTGGCTGATGTGCTGAGTCAAAGACAGAAGAGAACTTCGCTGATGTATTTTGTTGCTTGAGTTTGAGGTAAATACCGTTACCTGTGTGCCATTTTTTTTTAATTTGCTGCGTGGAGGAACGTTGCAGAAAAAGAAACACTGAGGAGAAGTGTTGCTCAATGTTTCCATTAGCTCTTCCCTTACGATTTCAAAGGAACGCTGCCATCCATTGTTTCTTACTTTCTGCTTCTCTCTGTTCAAGGTACACTGCCCGTCTCAAATTGATAAGTAGCACTATCATTCGATAATTGATTTGCTGCATGGGGACTGCATAATGCAGTGGATTAGCGCTTTCATGATCTGCAACTTGTTGTTTGATTTTCCATCCTGGTATCAGAAACAATTTAACAGCTCTGTTTTGTTCGATTAAAAAAAAAACCATAGTTGTGGTAATGGTGGTATCATTGCTGCCATCCAAAATTCCCAAACGCTCGATTTTTTTTTAATGCAAGTTGCCTTTGGAGGATCATGCACTCATACGTATGATTATGTTTTAAAAAAAAAAAAGAATTCTCATAAAGTACGTGAACACTTCCTTACGTGAAAATTTTTTTTAAAAAGAAATTTTTCATAAGTGAATTCTTTTTCATACATGGAAATTAAAGGAAAGAGCACATGAATTATTTCTTTATGAAAGGAATTTTTTAATGGTTCTCATTGTGAGTGGAGATTTCCTCATGATTCCTTTCATTGGTGGAGTTATTTTAAGAGTTATTTCAAATGGATTTTTTAATGTTCTTTTTATGAGAAGAGCATTGAAAAGTACCTTTAAAAAAAAGGTTTTTTTAAGAGGAATTATTGTTGATCTGCTTAACAAGAGAGGATTTTTTTTTTTTTTTTAAAGAGTCGAAGATATATGATCTAAGTCAGTGTATTCTTTAATTATCAAGATGAACAATCAATTAATCAAATCATACTTGAATGAGAGTAACAAACTTGATGGCTCCAATTACTCAAATTGGAAATTTAAGATGTAGACAGTGTTAGAAGTACATAATGCCTGGACGATTGCAAATGGGGATGAGCCGAAGCCAGTAGCAGGAATAAAATTAGTCACAGATTGGGAGAAGCGAGAAGGTAAAGCAAAGACAGTGCTAAAGATGTCATTGAAAGACTGCATCATACCACATATCAAAGAATGCAAATCATCAAATGAAATATGGACCATATTGAAGGATTTGTATGAGATCGGGAATACAAATCATCTCTTGTTCTTGAAGAGCAAGATTATGTCCATAAAGATGGAGGAAAGTGAAACAGTTTCTTCCTTCATATCGCAGATAAAGACCTGGAGAACAAACTATCATATATTGGTGAGGTAGTTGCAGATGCAGATTTTGTCACGATTACCATGAATGGTATGACTGATGACTATCAAATGTTTATCACTAGGATAAGTGCGAGAGAGAAAATCCCAAAGTTTGAAGAACTTACAGGGATATTAATGCAGGAAGAAGAAAGAAGATTGACTCGGAAACCACAGAGTGCGGATATGGCACTAATGGAAAAGAATAAATTCTTCAAAGGAAAAGGAAATCCATTATAGAAAAATGGAGGAGACACACAAAAAATACCAAATCAAACTCAAGGTATGCATCCGAATAAAAAAAATTCTCTAATTAAATGTTTTTATTGCAAAAAAATTGGTCATATTGCTAAGGAGTGTAGGAAGAAGAAATTTCATGAAGATCAGCAGAAGTAGAAAAGACATTCAGGTCATTTTTCAAATGATGACTATGTTGAGAACTTTAGATTGTTCATGGCAGACTTAGGTGAGAAGGTCGATGCAGACACCTGGTATGTAGATTTGGGAGCATCCACACATATGACGGGGAACGGGCAGTGGTTCGAATATTTTAAAGAAATCAACAGTGGAGCACAAATCTACCTTGGTGATGATAGATGTCATCAGATCAAAGGGTGCAGGAAAATTTATGTTATCTTTCCCAATGGTGATGTTAGATATATTCATAATGTAATATATGAGCCTGGATTGATAAAGAGTCTGCTTTATGTATCCATGATTACAGATCAAGATTTCAAAGTTGAGTTTTTTAAATCCAACTATTATATTAAAGATGGCATGAAGACTATTGCTTTAGGAATTCGAATAGGAGGTCTGTATAAATTGGATGTGAAGACAACACTATATCAATCTTTGACAACATCGAGTTTGACTACAGAAGAGTTGTGGCACCAAAGACTTGGTCATATCAACTACAACGACTTGTTGTTACTTCAGAAAAAGGAAATGGTAAGAGATCTTCCTATATTTAAACAAGTGCATAATGATTGTGATGCTTGTGCATTAGGAAAGATGCATAGAGAAGAATTCCCTGTTCGAGTAGAAATAAAGAAGAGAGACATACTTGAATTAGTGCACACAGACCTTTGTGGACCCATGCAAACAAAGTCATTAGGAGGTGCACTGTATTTTTTACTGTTTGTTTATGACTACATGAAGTTTTCTTGGGTATATTTCATGAGTAAGAAGAGCCACACCTTTGAATACTTTAAGCAGTTCAGGTATATGATTGAAAAGCAAACAGGGAAGCACATAAAAATTCTCCGCTCTGATCAAGCGGGAGAATACAGGAAGGAGGAACTTACCAAGTACTGTAAAGAGCATGGGATATTACAGAAATTCACAGTACCCCATACTCCTCAACAGAACGGAGTAGCAGAAAGAAAGAACAGAACATTGGTGGAGTGTGCTAGGAGCGTGTTGAAAGGTAAGGATCTTTCGAATGGTTTTTGGGCTGAAGCATTGAATATTGTAGTTTATTTGAAAAATAGGAGTCCTACAAGAAGTCTCGAGTTTAAAACTCCTTTTGAAACATTATATGGATTTAAACCTACAGTAAAACATCTAAGAGTATTTGGGTCTAAAGCATTTTCCCACATTCCAAAGGAAGACAGAAGAAAACTAGATTCTAAAGCCATCGGATGTACCTTTGTAGGGTATTGTTCACAATTTAAAGCTTATAAATTATTTAATCCCTCTACTCACAAGATTTTTGTTAGTAGAGATGTCGTATTCCATGAGCAGGTTTGTGATGAATGTAATAAGCGCAATGAGGAATGAGATATTCCATTTTTAGTGGAAGAAATTGAAGAAACAGGTAACAGCTAGGATCAGAAGAAAGAGGCAGAAGCAGAGAATCCAGATACAACAATCAAGCCGAGTCCGTCAAAGGAAAGTCAGAATGGGTTGGAAGCTACACCAACGCTCAGAAGATCAGGTATGCAGATTCAATTACCTGCTAGATACAGATAAAATTCCTTTATAACTAGTATGATGAATGTTGTTCAACCTTCTAGTAATAGAGAAGCAAATTAATGTAGTGAATGGAAAACAACTATGGAACAAGAATATGAATCTATCCTAAAAAATAACACTTGGGAGCTGGTTGAACTTCCTAATGGGAAACAAACCATAGGGTGTAAATGGTTGTATAAACCCAAGATTAACGCGGATGGAACCATAGATAAATTAAAATCTAGATTGGTAGTAAAGGGGTATTCACAAAAATAAGGTATTGACTATGAGGAAACCTTCGCCCCCGTAGCTAAACTAAAAACTATCAGAATGTTGATTGCTTTAGCTACTAAGAAACATTGAATGATTCACCAATTAGATGTAAAATCTGCATTTTTAAATGGGTAATTGAAAGAGGAGGTCTATTTAGATCAACTTGAGGGGTTTGTTCAGAAAGGGAAGGAACATTTAGTCTGTAGATTAAAGAAGGTTCTATATGGACTAAAACAAGCACCCAGATCATGGTATGAAAATATTGATTCATTTTTTTTGCTGCATGGTTACAATAAAAGCAAGAACGATCCTAATTTTTATACCATGAAAGATGAAAAGGGGCGCATAGTGTTGATTTCTTTGTATGTAGATGATCTAATTATTATAGGTGATGCAGTTGATCTAATAAAAGAAATCAAGTAGCAAATGTCACAGATGTTGGAAATGAAAGACCTTGGTGAATTAAGATATTGTTTGGGTCTCGAGATATAGAGAGATTCAGGACAAACTTTTCTATCCCAGGGTAAATATGTCAGAGGTCTACTGGAAGGATTCAGGATGGATTAATGCAAGGCTACAGCAGTACCACTACAACAGAACATTAAACTTCAGAGTGAGGATGGCTCTAAAGAGGTAGATGTGACACTTTATAGACAACTGGTTGGGTGCCTAATCTACCTAACCACCACTAGGCCAGATTTGGCTTATGCAGTCAGTGTGCTAAGCCAATACATGTCCAAACAACTCGAGAGTCATTGGAATGCAGCAAAAGGTGTTTTAAGGTATCTACAAGTAACTGTAGATTATGGTATTATTTATACTAATTCTTCTGATGTTAGATTGACAGGATTTTCAGATTTCGACTGGGCTGGAAATGTCGACGACTGAACATCCATAACAGGCTATGCATTCAGCATTGGATTCGAGGTGATTACATGGTGTAGTAAGAAACAGAACACAGTTTCGTTGTCTTCAACAGAAGCAGAGTATCAAGCCATGTGTGCAGCAACATGCGAGGCAGTTTGGTTGCGGAGACTTCTCTAGGACGTCGAGGAAGAATAGAGAGATGCAACAACAATCAGTTGCGACAACCAGAGTTCAATCAAGCTTGCTAATAATCTGGTTTTTCACAAGAACACTAAACACATTGATACACAATTCCACTTTGTCAAGGAGAAAGTTCAATCAAAAGAAATTCACCTTGTATATTGTAAAACTTGTGATAATGTTGCAGAGATTTTCACTAAGCCTCTTGGAAAAATTAAGTTTGTAATGTTTAGGGAGATGTTAGGAATATTTGTGAACCCCTTCTCCATTAAGGGGGAGTGTTGAAGATAATGGAGAATCTCCTATTTTAGTGAGTTGGTTCACAAGACCTTAGGATAAGAAATTGGTTTCTATTTCTTAGAGTGCAGTTCTAACTTCCCTAAATCTTATGTGCTATATAATAGCTGAATTGTATGGAGATTGTAAAGCGTTCTGCAGAAGCCAGACCAGAGCTGACCAGAGAGATTGTTGAATAATCGTTTTTTATCTCATTCTTATAATCATATATATATATATAAACCCAATAAATGTAATTATTAGAAAGATACTTAGAATAGCTTTTGGAATTGCAAATGACGATGTAGGGCTTCACTAAATAAACTGAAATCATGCTTCGAAAACGATGTGGAATCATAAATGGCGACCAAGGGTTTATTGAAAACCTATCATATTTGTTGTGAATCTAATTCCTAAATGAGGAGCCACCTGTTCCAACATTTTTGCTTTTAACAGGAAATCATCATTATTATTTTGCATGAAGATGCCTCCAGCTGGGATTTAGGCAACTTGTTTGGATTTTTCTCCGTTCGAACATGCAGTCCTCTGTAATTATTTTGCAGAATAGTACGCGTTTGTAAATATGATGGTACATGTGGTTTTATAATTTCTTTTGACGAGCACGTCAAATCCATCATCGACAATGATTCAAATAGCTTCATATGTATCACGTTGTGTTTGACTGCTAGCTTGGCTTCAATATCTTTTCAATCAATCAGTCACTACAAATGATTTGTTAGTTTTCCGGGTAAGAAGGCATTTAAATTGTTCGTTTTCGGGATAAGAAGGCATTTAAAGCGTTTTATCAACGTCAAAGCAATATTAATTTATGTTCGGTTTTAATGGAAAAAAGCTTAGTTACTTACATGTGACATTTTCTCAACATATGATGAGTGCGATGCAAACATCTACGGGCATATCATTGAAATGACTTATAAGCGAAAATTTAGCCACTTTGAAACTTTTAAGTGGATTGATCGTATAATTTCTCTCCCACGTGAAACTGCGAGGGCCTGCCCTACAAATGTGATGACGGTTTCATAATTGATAAAAATATAGAATAGTCTAACGACGGATGGAAAAAATAGAAAATTCCAGGATGATTTTGATGGAATTCTATGAAAACTTTTGAAAATCTAGTTTACTTTGGTTGATTTTCAAAATTTTGGATTCTCACAAACGTCATAAATATTACATTTTCATCAATAGCTCTTAATATATACTATTCTGATTACATCTATATATATATATATAGGGCTATTAATGAGAGAGGCAATATATGCCACCTTTATATTTCAGCAAACTACATTAGGTTGTTATATGTATATATGGAATTATTTTTAGTAAGATTTTTTACAAGTTTTGGGTGGATTTTTCTGTTTTATTTTCTCTAGAATCTTACATAAATTTATTAAAATAAAAAATTTGAGATAACTTTATACAATAAAAGTGTACAGAGATTTTTCAAAATACTAAATCCATATAAAATAAAAAAATCAAATTTTTACCAGAAATTTATCTATTTTATTCACACTCCAAACTCCAAAATCCAAAATACTCACTGGACAAGACAACTACAACTCCGGCAATTTATTCAACACCCCAAAATCCAAAATACTCACTAGACAAGACAACTACAACTCCTGCATATATTAGTTGCCCACGTCAATGGTAACCAGACTTTTACATAGTCCTACATGAGGAAAATGGGAGCTGTGGCTTTGGATTTACACATCATTCACGTGGGTGGAGGTTGAAGGACTGTTTTCACTTATTATCCCCTATTTATGTACTACCCGACAACGCACGTCGCATTCATTGGCCCAACCCGCCTCATCATGTACCTATCACGTCATTTCACGATCCGTTCGCTGTACGGCAGCCTCCATTCGTTATCTCTCTCTCTCTTTTGTTCTCATTTGGGTTGAGTTTATCTGGTTTTTGTGCTTGCCCGGACATAACATGTGTATATATATATATATATATATATATATATATACTTTGCTGATTGTCTTATCTCATACCAGTGGAGCTTTAAATAGAGATCAGTATTCGAGAGAAGATTAATGTGCAAAACAGTGGAGCCTTGTCGCTTGTCGATTCCGAAATTTGCGAAAATGGTGAATTCCATTAAGAACGCGGGATCCAGAGTGGGAGCCCTGTCGCTGAAGTCTCTGAACCATGTTTCTCTCGTCTGCAGATCGATCGAGGATTCCATCAAATTTTATGAAAACGTCCTCGGTTTTGTACGGGTCAAGAGACCCGGATCATTTGACTTCAATGGAGCCTGGTAAACTATAATATAAATTTACAGGGCGATATCATCGTATCTGCCGAGAAAAATATTTGTGTTTAATTGGTTGTATTATTTGTCTAATTCGTTAACGATGCAGGTTGTTTAATTACGGAATAGGCATCCATCTTTTGCAATCTGCGGACCCGGACAATCTACCAAAGAAAACTGAAATCAATCCAAGAGATAATCACATCTCCTTTCAGGTATATTTATAATTATTGTCTCCCACTGTCATATTCATATCTGAACGTTTATTTATAACCACATTGTTGTTATAATATGGTGGTGTATGCTGAGATTTTAATTTCACTTGTTTGGAATTGCAGTGCGATAGTGTGCAGGTTGTAGAGAGAAAACTGCAAGAGCTGAAAATCAAATATGTGAAACGAATCGTGGAGGACGCAGGGATATACGTGGACCAGCTTTTCATCCATGACCCCGATGGTTTCATGGTTGAGCTCTGCAACTGCGAGAATTTTCCAGTAGAGCCCATCATGGAGTCTGACCCCCTGCCTGTGTAAGACGGTCTGCTCATATGCTGATGACTTCTCCAGACTCAAGAGAAAGGACTGCAATCCATCGTGGAGAAGCAGATGGCGCTGCGCGGGACAGGAGTTTGCGATGAGCGCATAGCTGTCATCAAACTACCCGTCAAATAAGCAATATCATATCTATACGAAGTAAATAATTGATTCACTGTTTCCATGAAAATACTGTAATAAAATAGAAAGGACGTTGTAAGCGAATATTGACTTTTGCATTAAGGTCCAGGATTGGTTTCCACCCTCCCGGGGCTCAGTGTCCGTCAAGTTAGTGAAGATTAAAAGAACCAACCACCAGTAGTGATCGTAGTAGTCCAGCGGCAGTAACAGTAAAAGTAATAGAGGCATGGACAGAGGTATCTTAACCAAGATATTTATGGAATAACATGCGAAAAATGCTTTGATATCGAATAGCACAAAGTTGCCTATCATTCCTAGATGGGACATATCAGATTCGTGTTGGTGTGCCCAGGTATAAAAATGCAAATCCCAAAGAGGTTTAACATACAAAGAAGTGCAGAGGAGGCAGGTAGGTTTTTTAAACGAAAGGCGTTTCCAATAATGTACAAACAATCATTTCCACACGAACATTGTTGAAGGTTAGAATTAAAAGTTTTGAAATATCTACAAATATTCACTATTTATGTTTTGAAAAATGCAGTTCAAGTATTAGAACGCAAGTGAGATTCCTACAACTATGTTTCTATTTTATCAAGGAATTTATTTTGATAAAATTGAAATTGTTAACGTGAAATATAGATAAATTGGGAAATTCATTTAAAGTAATTCCAAACACTATAGGATTAGGATGTTAGTATTCTTTATTCTATTTAAAATAAATAATATATTATTATTAGTATATAATAAGAACTTTTTTGGAGTGAATTTTTCAATTAATTCTCAATTAGCCATCAAAATTAAGTTGGAGATTTATTAATGATTATAAAAAGTTTATGGATGAATAAGATAGTTGGTAAGTATTACGTGAAGTGATTTTCAGTAATAGGTTTTGTGGAAAAAGATTAAATGAAAAAATTATCAAATAAAATAATAAATTGATTAGGCAATATTTTACTTTTTTGATAAGTCTTTCAAAGTTGTTTTTCAAAATACTCACATCTTAACATAAATTATGAAAAATAGTTTTCTATTAAAACATGAAGTATATTTAGAGGCCTCTTGAAGGATTGCACTTAATTTCTCCACATCTTGGCTCAAGGCCAAAGCCACTTCCTTCAGTCGCTGTGTTATTTCTGTTGAAGTATAACATAGTATTGTTGGGTGTTGTAGTGGAGGGTTCCACAACACCATTCCTTGGCTCATCTTTCAGAGCAGGGAGCTTCTATTCCTCAGAAAGGTTAGAGAGGAAGGTTTCAAAGCTGATTTGCATATGTTGGCATCAGGCCAAGCATCTCCCATCATCAATAGCGCAGTCCCTTCTCTAGACTGCGTTATTTCAGTGAGTATCTGCAGTGGGGGTTTGCACCACTATCTTGGAGGGTGAAATATTCAAGGATTGGATCAGCCTTTCACCTGGAAGATCCATTGAATGAGATTCAGCCATTAGTTGTAGCGTCTTTAGCTATCTCCATCCATATCTATTTTCTCAGTTGCAGTTGCTGCCTAGCAACTCTGGCATTTCTGCAAATTTTCAATTTGTATTTATATTCTAGCTAATCCATCTAAGGATTGTTGTACTATCATTTTCAGGGGTTGAGAGCTTGCTCCCCCACATTTCTTGAGCTGATACTATCATATCATTCTGTTATCATTTATTTTTTTGTAGTGTCTCCTACAAATTGCGCTGATATAGCCTTGTGTAAATTCTGTGTAGAAGTGTTCTTCAATTTCTTATACATGTTCTGTTGGGGCTCTCATTGCCTAGCTTGAGTGATTGATTCCCCAAAGAATTGTATACTTTGCTGCTATAATACCTAAGGGAAGGCTATTTGTATCTCCATGTCTCACATCTCATAATAATAATGTTTTTATTCCACTTCTTGTTCAAGAACTATTGCAGCCCCTTCATCGGGCACTTTTTGAAGGTAACTAGGTGTGGGAGACTTGTTTAGCCCACCTAGAGGGATTTCTTTTGAGCCACCTCTTGGATTTTGATCTTAGATACATTGATATAAGGGATCCAGGTCCTAGTTTCAAATCCTGTAGCATCCATTCCTGGAAAATGCGTTTTCCAGTCATGCCTTGCTAGCTGTTCCAAATTTGGAATATTATAGTGGTATCAAAGCAAAATTCTTGGCTCAACCTGTGAGTCTTAGCCAAAGAGATCAGAAGATTGAAGAGCATGGGTTTTATCTCATCATATTTCAGATCCATGAAGAACCTCCCCAAGGAGGATAAGAAAATAGAAGAGGAAGGTCCCTACACTTCCTATTCTCATCATGAAGGAGACAGAGAAATAAGAAGGAAAAAGACTCCAGCTTCTAGAGGAGCAAAAGGGGATAAGCTCACAAAGCTTCTTCCTAATTTTGTACATGATATTCATGAAGATTTCAAGAAGATATGGAGGGAGATGTATGAAGAATCTCCAAAAGAGTATGAGTCTAAAGAAAACTCTAGATTGATATCTGAGGAGTGTGAGCATGCAGCCACACCCTATGGTACACATCGCATTCACATGCCCAGGATTGATAGAAGGGAGATGGAAAGAGGAGAAAAGGTTGCTATGAGGGAAACTCTTAGTGATTTCCTAAAGGAGTATGAGTCTCAAACTCAGGAATTCTGAGATCATCTCATTTTTTCATAGTTTTGCAAGATCAAGGTGAAGGGAAGAGATCAATAGGATAGGTTTATTCTATCTACCTTTGAAGGTTCACCTACATGTTCAGCCAAAGTTTGGGTGGAGGAGTTATATACCTTCTTGCAGCAGCACCAAATTCTTGAAGATGAAGCCATCAGAGTTGCAGAACTGCATTTGAGAGGTAAGGCCTATGCTTGGTGGATCTTTGAATCCTTTTCTTTGAAAAATGTAAACACTGCATCTTATGCAAGTTTTAATAGGGCCTCAATGAAAATATTTGATAGGAGGATTCATGAGACACACATGGTGGGGCTAAACAAGGGAAATCAGATAAAACCCTTGCATGAAAATGCAATTCCACTTCAGAAACCCATGGAGGAGGCTAAAGACTTGCACCATACCTTGCCGGAAGAAAGTATTTCATCTCACACCTTTGAGCAAGGGAGCATGGGGATCTATTTTTCAAAGAGGAATCCAATCATTGGGAGGTTTCCCATTCATGTTGCAGAGGTTGAGGGCAACAACGTTGTTTCATCTAGATATTATCTAGTGCCTCATGCAGAGGAAGGAGGAGCTCTTACTCCAAGTAGAGGGATTCTTGCATGTTTGCAAGGAAGTCCCCAGGATCTCATGTGTGGAGATCAAGGAACAAATCATGTGCCATTTTTGAGAAGGTGTGGAACCATGGAGACACAAGGATGAACTAGGGAGAAGAACTAGCATCATGAGATGAGGACTCAGGGGTACACATCCCTATCCATTCCTGGAGGTTGTTACACCTAGGAGGGAGACTGGATTGTGCAGTGAGAGCATGGGCACATTTTTCCATTCATATATGCAGTCATCTCTTGATGATGATGTCTCATTGCATGGAGACATTTCACTATGGAAACCACTGGATCAGCAGAGAAGGATGGTTGCTTCACATATTGAGGCACCACTCATTGATTTCAGGAGGGTGGAGACCTTGGGAGAGTAGGGTACAACGTTGAGAGTCTTGGGTAGACCCAAGGAGGAGAGATGCATTCTCTCAACATCACTTTTACTCACTCACATTTCAGATTCTGCGTTGTGGTAGAAACAACAAGGGGAGGATAACAACCTTCCAACTTGCATCTTTGACATGGGAGATGTCAAAGAGGAGGATGACCATATGAAAAATTCTCTTCATGATAGTTCATTAGCACTGTCACTATGGAGGATAGATCCATATTGTAACTCCCAGCTATTGGTGGAGTATTCCAAGGATATTTTCGCTTGCATGATATTTGATGACCAGTTGCATGAGGAGGGATATTTAGTCAGGGATGGGGTCATCTAATATCATGGTAGGATCTTCTTATATGGAGCTTCCAAGCTCAAGGAGAAGTTGCTACAAGCAGCTTATGAAGATTTACTTTTCAGCCATACTTATTCTTTGAGAGCATACCACACCATCATGGAGGGGCATTTTTGGAAGGGGCTTGAGGAGGAGATATATTAGCATATGAGGAGATGCCTAGATTATATGGAGATGGAGGAGTTAGCACATCCACCTCTTCTCTCCTTGAGGATGAGAGGGGACTCATTTATGAGCCACTACCTTTGTATGAGAAGAATATATGGTAAGGGTATTCATTGCTGTTTACATGATTATCTTTATAATGTATATATGCATCCCTTAACCATACATGTGCAGGATGATGCTACAAGGGGGAGCATTCTTTTTTCTAGACCTCATGGTTTAGTTGAGGCCATAAGCATGATTGATGGCCATTCCCTAGGAAGATTTGCGGAAGAGATATATTATGGAGGACATGCTCATTCTACACCTTGCATCATTCACTTCCTCCATATTTATGAGGATATTGGGGCAGCAAGTAAGTGGTTGAGAAACCACATCTTTTATCAGTCTCTATTGCAGTTGAGGGTCAAGCTGCCTTGGTTACACTTGAGGGACCATTGTCCTTCTCATTTGTTACATATGGAAGCAAGCATGATTCTCATTTTTTCTCCCTATGGTTCTATTGTTTATGTCTTAATGAGGAGCATGTTGGGGAGAGAGACACATTGGATGGATGTGTCCTTTGAGGGAGAAACTCCTCACACTTTTTAAACTACATGTTCTAAGGGGAGCATTGGAGATGGTATGGCCACTAGAGCATCACATTTGTTTCCTTATGAGGTGAGCCATATGATGAATGAGATGCCATATGATGGTGATTTCTAACTCATCATATATGGGGACATTTGGGCCAGCATGATTTGCAGCGTTGGAGGAGAGATATTTGGAGATTTAGTCCTCACCTTGCCACTTGAGGGAAAACATATTGCAGCCCAAGATCAGCCAAAAATCTACACTTATCATGAGTGGAGAGATGGATAGCATGGGGTAGGCTACATTGTCTACCATATGTAGATTTTCATCCCACCTACTTTTCTGGAGCCAAATGTGGAGGACAGCTTTCAAGAGTTGCCTAGTTGGGTGGTAACTCATTTTGCATGGCTAATAGCTTGGGGATGGAGGATCCATATGGGAGAGATAGTTCCCATTATATTTCAGATACCATTCCTCAAAGGGACCTCTATACATCACTTTTCTATCCTATTGAGTATTTCCCCTTTACACGACGATAACTTGATAACTGACTTGCATCCTAAGGAGGAGCAATGTGGGAACTTGATTGATGAGATCACATCTCTTTGCTTGGAGGATATCATCATACATGGATGATATAGGGAGAGGAGGAGAAATAACTCAGTTCGATCCTTGCTCTTGCTTAAGGACAAGCAATCTTTAAGAGGGGAGGATTGTAATGTTCCAAAATTAGCATGAAGATAACTTGAACATTAATTTTTCTCATGCCATCTAGGAGATGAATAAAATGGGTGAGGAGACCCATGAGTAGGAATTAAATCCCTCATAGTGTGAAAGGGATCAATGGAGCAACTTTATTTTGCACCTTCCAATGTGAAAAGGGGAAAATGGATGAGGACAAGGTCAAGTTTGACCAAGTCAACAACACTGCCTAAGAGGGTGTGGCTTGCTTGGGAAGACAACATAGTTTGAGAGGGAGGAAGATCACTTGTGGAAGAAACCATAATGTGTGGGGTCTAGGGAAAAGAGACGTTCACTTGCATAAAAGGAGGAAGAGGTAGCCATAGAGAGACGTGTTTGAGTGTTTTGATTATTGGTCTAATAGACTATTTGCAGTCTCTGGCTGTTTAGCTGAGTTGCAATGCTGTTTAACTCGAGGGATTCCTATTTAGGATTTCCTCTCCTTCTTTATAGACCTCTTGAAGGATTTCATTTCATTTCTCCACATCTTGGCTCAAGGCCAAAGCCACTTCCTTCAGTCACTGCGTTAATACTGCTGAAGTATAATGTAGTGTTGCTAGGTGTTGCAGTGGAGGGTTCCACAACACCATTCCTTGGCTCATATTTTAGAAGAGGGAGCTTCTATTCCTTGGAAAGGTTAGTGAGGAAGGTTTCATAGCTGATTTTCATATCTTGGCATCAGGCCAAGCATCTCCCATCATCAACAGTGCAGTCCCTTCTCTAGACTACGTTATTTCAGTGAGTATCTGCAGTGGGGGTTTGCACCATTTTCTTGGAGGGTGAAATCTTCAGGGATTGGATCAGCCTTTCACCTAGAAGATCCATGGGATGAGATTCAACCATTAGTTGATCCAGGGTAAAATCTTGATACCCTTAACCAAGACCTTTTAATTCGGCTGATAAATAGAATTGCATTTAATTAAAGACGTTAAAGAACTGAAATGAAAAATTGTAGCTGTAAATAAGAGGAACATAAATGAACAAGATCAAAAATCATAAGTACACATCGTTTGATGACGGAGTTCGTCCAGGAGGGACTACATCTCCGGGCCTCGGTGTCAAGATGGTGTAGGCCACTGCATTATGTGTTGTAAGAAGAGATGTACATGGATGTGTTTCCCTATGACATACAAGGAAAAATCGCCCTCACGCAGGAGTGGCTTGACTTCTTTAAGAGATGTTCTACTGCAGAACTCTCATACATAAAGAAAGAATCCTATCAGTATGACCATAGCTGACATGTAGCAAATGAGACTATCCCGCCAATCCTGGCAAACAAGGGATCTCAACAATACACATATGAAAAAGAGCATCCCGCCAATGTGGCATGAAAGGGACTCATACATGACACAAATCCATAGCTAAAAGTACATCAATAACAACACAAAGCAAGATCCCACAACTCATGTATCAACCGGGATCTGCAAGACATAATGCATCTCAACGAGAAATAAATGAAGAAGTACCTGGAATACACATCATATACCTCATGCTGCCATTTGCTGAAGGCTGAGCAACTCTGCGGCTGAATCTATAAACACCATCAATCTTGTAGCGTCGAGAAAGGTGAAAACGACTGCTCACATGTGCAAAACTGACACCGTCATAACCCACTTCCAAAAGTGGCTGAAAAATCGAAAACTCAGATGCAGAAACTGAGCACGCCATCACACTCGTGGAACTGAGTAGTGCTGAAATGACATAAAATTTGTCCCATTTGGACAAAGTCAAAATTTCGCCCTCTTGAAAATTTGCCTCAATCGAGGTTCCGCCTGCCTCTTTTCTGGCTCATGGTTCCACATGCACCTGCAATAAAAAAATAATAAATCTTGAATTCCGTGCGCGCTGCTCCATTTTCTGGGCGCACTGGTCTGTAATTAAAAAAATATTAAACTCGAATTCCGTGCATGCTCTCCCGCTCCTCCATGGCTTTGGGCGCACTTACAAAACTCTGAGTTTAAATAAGAACTCGTGGGCGGAATTAACAACGCAGCTGTTGGGCGCAATGTTAAAACGGTGTAATAATAGACATGGGGTCAGGAGATCAAATCCCGCCCATGCCAATCCTGGAGCATTAGTTTTTATAATAAACAATATTATATTGTTTTTGGGGGGCCAGACCCGCATTGGGCGGCCTGCCCCAACCATCTCCGTTACACATTTTAGAATTGGGCGCGAGTCCTTTTTTCTTAAAACCACATTTGTTTTGAATACCATATATGAGGGGGGGTCGGGTCCGCATTGGGCGGCCCACCCCATTAACTCCTGCTGGCACCATTTTTAATGGGTTGTTGTTTTAAGTTGGGCCGCCCGTGGAGCGGGCCAGCCTTTGAGGCCAGGCAGGTTCGATTCCTGCCGGCCCATTTATATATGGTGCCACATATGCCGACGGGGGTGGCGGGGGTCACGGCCCCCACCCCCTTTTTTTTAAATAAATTTTTGTTAATAAAACAAACTTATGCGTTTTGAAAAATTCGGTTTTGGACCGAAGGAGTGCAATTAACCAGGCCACAATTTCGCCCGAAATCTGGCCTGAGCTTGCCAGAACCCGGTGGCCGGAAAAATTCCAATTTGTGTCCTCTTTAAGGCTGCCCAGTCACCAAGTCAACCTGGAACTTTGACCGCTTATAACTTCTTCATACGGACTCGGAATTGAGTGCTGTCTGCGCCGTTGGATTCAGAAAGACGAGATCTACAACATGAACCTGGTTCAAGAATATTTTGAACACTTTGATTTTTGAGCCTTTTACTCAGGCCACTTGTACCTGTACCTGATTAATCCACCTGGATCAATCCTCCACACTGAGGAGCTTTTGGTCCTCCAAAAGCATCAAGCTTTACATATCATCATCTATCTGCAACTGTCGTTGAAAGGCGCATCCCCACATGACTCCTTCACCTGGCGTACTTCGGAATCAAGATGCAAAGCCATCATGTACAACTGCTACAATGTGATGTCTGAAAAGGCACATCCCTTGAAGACTCCTTCACCTTACGTACTTCAGAATCAAGATGCAAATCCAACACTTGCAACTGTTGAAATGCAAATGTCTGAAAAGGCACATCCCTTGAAGACTCCTTCACTTCTGTCTTTCGGAATCGGAATGCCAACACCTGCCTAAAGCTACAACGAACATTACATTCTCAATGTGACCAATAATGACCCAGATGTTTCCATACTTGCCACGAGTTTATAACATGTACTCGGTGGTCAAGCTTACAACAAAATGGAAATCATACATCAACAAAATTACAAGACCAAACCTCATCATCGCATTTCGAAGTGATGGCAAAACTCCTCATCACTTTTACATGAAAGAAATGCATCAGACGACTCATAGAACATGACCAAAACATAATCATCACATCTCAAAGTGATGGCAACATATCATCACTTTTACATGAAAGAGATCTAACACACGACTCATAAAACAAGGCCAAAAAGAAATGTCATGGTCACTTAAACGAGTGATGGAAACACATCATCACATTCATAATAAAAATGCGACAAATGACTTACAAGCATGGCCATGAAAAGCTTAACATCTCTAGAAAAAAACAATCTAGAAGAACCACTTCTCATTTATTAAAACGAGTGGATCATCTCCTTGTGGCGAACTTGCTTGTCGATCAACTCTTTTGACTGGTGCATGCACGGGTGCTTTGTCTTTACGGCACTGCTCTGGATGAAGTTTCCAGCATGTGGCTCTTTGGTGGCCACTTCGGTCACAATGGGTGCAAAATTTCTTTTTCCTCCAAACCTGCTTAACTGATTTCTTTTCCTGTTGGGGAGAAGGCTTTTCATGCCTCTTCCTTCTTTGTGCTGCCATCCTCTTCCAGCACTTAGAAATCACATGTTTATTTAAACCACAAAAATAACAAGTTTTACGATGCCATACTTTACGACTGTGGTTATCAACTTTATTGTAATCAAAATGCACTCTAGAATAATGAGACTTAGTATACCTTCTGCGGTGGTCTCTGGTGCGATCATGATGATGGGAGCTTGCCTCGGTTCCTTCACTGCAACGTGCACTGCCGTGGAATGATGGCGAAGTGTCCCTATCATTCCTCTTCCTTGGAGAGTTCATCAGTATCTGTTTGCCCTTGATGTCCTTCAAACATCCTTCACCACTGTACCCCAAACCTGCATAACGAGGTCGTTGCACAACCTCCAATGGTTCGGTGATGCCTTGGCCATGAATGCCAAGTCCTCCTCCTCTGTACCCCATTTTAGTGAGGAGCCTCATGCCGATACCTGTGATGGGTATCTCCACACTTCCAACTGAAATTATATCATGTGAAGAAAATGAAGAAAAATCAACACTGTTTACCTTAGGTGTTGATTGCGAAACAGATGAAGAAAGCTGTTGTAAGCCTTCGTTGTTGCGCTTCACTTCTGTCACTGCCTCTGACATGGCTTGTAGCTGAAGCTGCATCTGCTGCATCTCATCCTTCTCTTTCTGTAGGAATGCTTTTAAGGCATCATGATCTCTATGAAGAGTTTCTCTGTTGCATTTCAAATCTTCCCACGCCTCTTTCGTGGCTTGCAACTGAAGTTGCAACCGTTGCTTCTCCTCCTTCTCTTTGTGTAGGAATGCCTTCAAGGCATCATGATCTGCTTGCAGAATTTCATTGTTGCGCTTCCAATCTTCCCACGCTTCTGTTGTGGCTTGCAACTAAAGCTGCAACTGTTGTTTGTCCTCCTTCTCTTTGTGTAGGAGGATCTTCATTTCTTCATTCTCTGCTGCTTGTTTTTCATACACCTCGTACAATATGTCCGCTTTCTCGGACACCCTGAGCATGGTTTCGTACATGTCCTTGACACTTTCCATGGCTCAACTCAGCAAACGTTCAATGTTCACACCTACAATCCAATCAGCAAGAATACCTGCTCTGATACCACTTGATCCAGGGTAAAATCTTGATACCCTTAACCAAGACCTTTTAATTCCGCTGATAAATAGAATTGCATTTAATTAAAGACGTTAAAGAATTGAAATGAAAAATTGTAGCTGTAAATAAGAGGAACATAAATGAACAAGATCAGAAATCATAAGAACACATCGTTTGATGACGGAGTTCGTCTAGGAGGGACTACATCTCCGGGCCTCGGTGTCAAGATGGTGTAGGCCACTGCATTATGTGTTGTAAGAAGAGATGTACATGGATGTGTTTCCCTATGACATACAAGGAAAAATAGCCCTCACGCAGGAGTGGCTTGACTTCTTTAAGAGATTTTCTACTGCAAAACTCTCATACATAAAGAAAGAATCCTATCAGTATGACCATAGCTGACATGTAGCAAATGAGACTATCCCGCCAATCCTGGAAAACAAGGGATCTCAACAATACACATATGAAAAAGAGTATCCCACCAATGTGGCATGAAAGGGAATCATACATGACACAAATCCATAGCTGAAAGTACATCAATAACAACACAAAGCAAGATCCCACAACTCATGTATCAACCGGGATCTGCAAGACATAATGCATCTCAACGAGAAATAAATGAAGAAGTACATGGAATACACATCATACCTCTGTGCGCCATTGTAAGGCTAGAAAGCAACTCTATGGTGAATGCGAAAACACCATCAATCTTGTAGCGTCGAGAAAGGTGAAAACGACTGCTCACATGTGCAAAACTGACACCGTCATAACCCACTTCCAAAAGTGGCTGAAAATTTGAAAACTCAAATGCAGAAACTGAGCACGCCATCAAACTTGTGGCGCTGAGTAGTGCTGAAATGACATAAAATTTGTCCCATTTGGACAAAGTCAAAATTTCGCCCTCTTGAAAATTTGCCTCAATCGAGGTTCTGCCTGCCTCTTTTCTGGCTCATGGTTCCACATGCACCTGCAATAAAAAATAATAAATCTTGAATTCCGTGCGTGCTGCTCCATTTCCTGGGCGCACTGGTCTACAATTAAAAAAATATTAAACTCAAATTCCGTGCGCGCTCTCCCGCTCCTCCATGGCTTTGGGCGCACTTACAAAACTCTGAGTTTAAATAAGAACTCGTGGGCGGAATTAACAACGCAGTTGTTGGGCGCAATGGTAAAACGGTGTAATAATAGACATGGGGTCAGGAGATCAAATCCCGCCCATGCCAATCCTGGAGCATTAGTTTTTATAATAAACAATATTATATTGTTTTTGGGGGGCCAGACCCGCATTGGGCGGCCCGCCCTAACCATCTCCGTTACACATTTTAGAATTGGGCGCGAGTCCTTTTTTCTTAAAACCACATTTTTTTTGAATACCATATATGAGGGGGGGTTGGGTCCGCATTGGGCGGCCCACCCCCTTAACTCCCGCTGGCACCATTTTTAATGGGTGGTTGTTTTAAGTTGGGCCGCCCATGGAGCGGGCCGGCCTTTGAGGCTGGGCAGGTTCGATTCCTACCGGCCCATTTATATATGGTGCCACATATGCCGACGGGGGTGGCGGGGGTCACGGCCCCCACCCCCTTTTTTTTAAATAAATTTTTGTTAATAAAAAAAACTTATGCGTTTTGAAAAATTCGGTTTTGGACCGAAGGAGTGCAATTAACCAGGCTACAATTTCACCCGAAATCTGGCTTGAGCTTGCTGGAACCTGGTGGCCGGAAAAATTCCAATTTGTGTCCTCTTTAAGGCTGCCCAGTCACCAAGTCAACCTGGAACTTTGACCGCTTATAACTTCTTCATACAGACTCGGAATTGAGTGCTGTCTGCGCCGTTGGATTCAAAAAGACGAGATCTACAACATGAACCTAGTTCGAGAATCTTTTGAACACTTTGATTTTTGAGCCTTTTACTCAGGCCACTTGTACCTGTACCTGATTAATCCACCTGGATCATTAGTTGTAGCATCTTTAGCTATCTCCATCCATATCTATTTTCTGAGTTGCAGCTGCTGCCCAACAACTCCGACATTTCTGTAGATTTTCCATTTGTACTTATATTCTAGCCAATCCTTCTAAGGATTGTTGTACTATTATTTTCAGAGATTGAGAACTTGCTCCCCCACATTTCTTGAGCTGATATTGTCATATCATTCTGTTATCATTTATTTCCTTGCAGTGTCTCCTATAAACTGCGCTGATATAGCCTTATGTAAATTCTGTGTAGCAGTGTTCTTCAATTTCTTATACATGTTCTGTTGGGGCTCTCATTGCCTAGCTTGAGCGATTGATTCCTCAAAGCATTGTATACTTTTCTGCTATAATATCAAAGGGAAGGCTATTTGTATCTCCATGTCTCACAACTCATAATAATAATGCTCTTATTCCATTTCTTGTTCAAGAACTGTTGCAAACCCTTCTTCGGGAACTTTTTGAAGGTAACTAGGTGTGGGAAACCTATTTAGCCCACCTAGAGGGATTTCTTTTGAGCTGCCTCTTGGATTTCGGTCTTAGATACATTGATCTAAGGGATGTAGGTCCCGGTTTCAAATCTTGTAGTAGCCATTCTTGGAAAATGCGTTTTCCAGTCATGCCTTGCTAGTTGTTCCAAATTTGGAATATTACAAAATAAACCTAATTATCATTATGTATAAACATAATATAAATTTAAAATATAGAGAGATTTAGGTATGATAAATAAATAAATAGGAGGTATGGTAAATAAGTAAAACCTTTTTTTATATTTACTCCATAAACCTCTTTATATTTACAAAAACTCAAAAAAGAGGTTTTATTTAGGTGAAGCCTATAGGCCAAATACCATGGGACAAATTATTATTAATACCATGGGCTAAATACCATATTTATAAAATATATATGGTAAATAAATAATTCAATGTAAAATAGGTATAAAGAGGCATGATAAATATGTAAAAACATACCAAATATCATTATAAATCAACATCTAATTATATACCAAGCCTATGGGCGAAATGCCATGGTAAATAAAAGAGGTATGGTAAATAAATAAAACCTCTTTTTACATTTACTCCATAAACCTAGTTATATTTAAGAAAACTAAAAAAAGAGGTTTTATTTAGGTGAAGCCTATGGGCCAAATTATTATTATTACCATGCCAACAAAACATTATTAGCCCTAAATTAATATTAAAAGATTATTATTATTCTTATTATTATCAAATCTAATATTCATATTAATATTATTATATTTAATAACTTTGGATTAATACAATATTAAATTTTTTATATTATAATATAAATTAATATATCATGATATATATTAACTCTAGATATATATGGGAGGGGAGAACAAAGACATAGAGTGATAAAGGTGGAGAGATAGGGGGAGTGAAAAGGGAGAGATCAGGATAAACTCGAGGAAAGGGGAGAGGAGGAATGAAGAGGGAGAGAGGGAGAGGAGTGAGAGAGGTAGAAAAGGGTAAGAGAGGAAGAGGGAGACATAAATATGGAGGGGGGAGAGAGGAGGAGAGAGGGAGGGAGATAGTGAGAGCATTGGAGGGCAGAGAGAGAGAGAGAGAGGAAGGATGGGAGAGGGGACTTGAGAGATAGGAGGAGAGAGGAAAGGATATAGAGATGGAATTGGAAGGGGATAGATGGAGGGAAGAAAAAATACATAGAGAGTGAGAAGTGGAGAGAGAGAGGGAGTTACAAGTGAGATATGGAGAGAGAGAGTTTGTATATTTAGCAGTGAGATAAAGATACAAAGAATGAGAGATGGAGAGAAGGTGGGGAAGAAGGAGAGAGAAGGAGAAATTTAGGGATATATTAGCATAGTTTGAGAGAGAGAGAGAGAGAGAGAGAGAGAGAGAGAGATATGATTGGATGGAAAATAAATAGAGAGAGAGAGAGTGGGTGGGGGGGAGATAGGAAGGACGAGATATAGGACTTGAGAGAGAGAGAGGAAGAGAGTGATGGGGGAAGAGAGAGGATTGGAGGGAAAAGAGAGAGAGGGAAAGCGAGAGAGATGGGGGAAGAGAGATGGAGGTAGGAGAGGAAGGGAGAGAGATGAAGGAAGAGAGAGAGGAGGAGAGAGGGAGGGAGAGAGGAGGAGAGAGGGATCGAGATAGGAGAAGAGAGGGAGGGATAGAGAGATGGAGTTGGAGGTTAAGAGAGGGAGGGAAGAAGAAATACATAGAGATAAAGAAGTGAAGAGAGAGAGAGAGTGACAAGGAAGAAATAGAGAGATTATGTGTATGTTTGGGGGTGAGATAAAGAGAAAAATAAGGAGAGATAGAGGGAACAGGGGGAGAAGGAGAGAGGGAGGGATATAGTAACATACTTGGAGGGTGAAGAGAGAGAGAGAGAGAGAGAGAGAGAGAGAGAGAGAGAGAGAGAGATACGTGGGAGAGAAAGGGAGAGAGGGGAAGAAAGAGAGAGAGTATGTGAGAGAGTGGAGAAAGGGAGTTAAAGAGAGATGGAGTTGGAGGGAGAGAGGGATGATTATTTCTTGCACTCAATGCATTGATTTTAGTGTGGATGGTGATTTCTAATCCTATTTGATTTCTTGCACTATATGCATTGATTTTAGTGTAGATGTTGAGAGAGAGAGAGAGAGAGAGAGAGAGAGAGAGAGAGAGAGAGTAAAATATAGAGGAAGGTAGGAGATAAAGGTAGAGAGAGGAAGGACAAGAGAGAGGACATGAGGGAGAGAGGAAGAGAATGATGGGGGAAGTGAGAAAATTGGAGGGAAAAGAAAAAGATAGAGAGAGAAGGAGAGAGAGGAAGGACGAGAGAGAGGAGGAGAGAGGGAGGGAGATAGAAGCATAAATGGAGGGATAAAGAGATGGAGTTGGAGGGGGAGAGAGGGAGGGAAGAAGGAATACATAGAGACTGAGAAGTGGAGAGAGAGAGATGAAATGACAAGGGAGATATGGAGAGATTTTGTGTATGTTTTGGGGTGAGATAAAGAGACAAAGAAGGAGATATGGAGAGAATGGAGGAGAGAAGGAGAGAGGGATGGATATAATAACATAGTTGGAGGGTGAAGATATATCTGTGTGTGTGTGTGTGTGTGTGAAATAAATGGAGAGAGAGGAAGGAAGAGGGAGGAGGTGAGAGTGTGGAGAGATGGAGGGAAAGATATATGTAGTTCGAGGGGGGGAGATAGGGAAGAAGATTTCTTGCACTAGATGAATTGATTTCAGTGTAAATGGTGATTTCTAATCCATTTTTATTATTTTCACTGGATGCATTGATTTTAGTGTAGATGTTTATTTCTAATTATATTTAATTGCTTGCACTAGATGCATTGATTTCAATGCAGATGATTTCTAATACTATATGATTTCTCACACTAAATGCATTGATTTCAATGTAGACGGTGAATTCATATGCTATTTGATTGCTTGCACTAGATGCATTAATTTCAGTGTATATGTTGATTTCTAATTATATTTGACTGCTTGCACTAGATGCATTGATTTCAATGTAGATGATTTATAATCCTATTTGATTTCTTGCACTAAATGCATTGATTTCAGTGTAGATTGTGATTTCTAATCCTATTTGATTGCTTGCACTAGATGCATTGATATCAGTGTAGATGTTGGTTTCTAATATTATTTTCTTACTTGCACTAGATGCATTGATTTCGGTGTAGATGTTGATTTCTAATCCTATTTGATTACCTACATTAGATGCATTGATTTTAGTGTAGATGTTTTTTCTAATATTATTTGATTGTTTTCATTAGGTGCATTGATTTCATTGTAGACGTTGATTTCTGATTTGATGTAATTGGATGTACATTAATGGTACATTAATTTTAAAGTGATTGGATTAACATTGTTCATTGATTTCATTGTAAGCACACAAAATTATTGACAATGTACATTAATCTTTGTGTTATAGTAATTCAACCTATTAATATTGAAGAGCAAGAGAGATAATGTATGATGTTTAGTACAATAGTTCGAGCTAAATATTTAAATGGTTTATGATTTCAATTGTCCTTTTCATATAATCGATATGAAAAGATGACAAAACTAACAAGGGCAACAATAAGGATATTAGAAGAAAATAAATTGAGATTGATCACAATGAAGACTATTTGTAATTGATTGCATTCTTATTATTTTGATTTTCTATCATTCAACACTATTACATTGTCACTTTTCATTCAAAAATTTTATTTCATCATTAAAGTTATTAACAATATTTATCATCTAAAAAAACTGAGGTAACTAAGAAAATTTTAAAATTAAAATGACGAGATAAATATCAAACATATTTACAATATATAAAATGATTATATTTATGTTATTTGTATTTACATATTATTGATAAAATTAACCATATGTTTGATAGACTTTCCTCGCCCGCACATGACTGAAACCATCCTAGATCCATCTTAACTCTGGATCTATCAAGCGCCGAGAGGGATCAAATCTCTCGAGGTGCAAACATTTCCTCATGTTTTGGACTCAAAAAATAGGTTTTCACCTTGAGATATTTGATCCCTCTTGAGGCTTGATAGAGCCAGAGTTAAGATGGATCTAGGCTGGTAACTATAAATCTTCCTTGTAACTCTAAATTTGAGTTCTATTTGAGTATGTCACCAAAGTGTTTGACAAAATGTATGAGTGAACATTGTCTCATAGATGCTAGGTTTGATGGTATTTCTTGTCACAAGGATTCACTATCTTTCCATAGGGTTAGTGTCATAAAACTTTGCTCCAATATTATTATTACAATATGTGCTATTTTGTCTGCATCATAACTAATATCTACTTCTAAATTATCTTGACCATAGACAAAGAACTTGGGTTTGAGAACTATGGATATTTAACCTTTGCAGGGGTTTTTAGGTCTACCATAAGGCTTATTGTGACTTAAACTATGGCAATATATTTGACAACCCTATAGGTATCTCTAGTACCATGTTGGAAATTCAATTTGCAAGCATGAATTTCTAATACAAGATAATTACTTGTGAGTATTATTCTTCTTTTAGCCTTTATTCAATCTTCATCAAGAAATTATACTTCAACATTTCAATCATTCAAGTTTGTGTACATATCTATTAATTCTAATAGGCCTTGCTAGTCTATTAACAAGGATTTTCTCTTAGGATATCCATGAAAAAACAACAAAATGATTTAGCTTTTATTTTTGTAGAACAATAATTCTCAAAGATGGACAACATGGTCACATAAAATAACGATATTGGCATGTTTAGCTCTGATACCGACATTATGAATTTCAATTTTGAAAGTGCGAATTTTGAAATTCAGAAGTATCAATTTTGATCCCAAAATGGTAAGTTCCAATTCTGAAATTATAAATTTTGATTCCAAAAGTGTTAATATTAAATTGTTACAATGCATATATTGATTTCAATATTTTGAATTTATTTTCTAAGGTGTATAGAATATCTAAGTCCAAGATTCATGTAATTGTAAACATTTTTTTGTGTATGAATAGCATCATAATGACATAAATTACTAAATATATCAATGTTGAAGAGACATAATAAGAAAAAACAAGTATAACAATCATTGCATTATAAATTTATACCTTTTTCAAAAACATTTGAGGAAATCTGCAATAAGGTTCCATATAAACAAAATGATGACCCTGAGTTTGTTTTTTTTACCATCTTCCTCACCTTAGCTAAAAATACTAAAACTTGTTTTAATTGTGGAAAATATATTAACAAAACCTATATCCCAAGAAAGAAGATAAAAATAAACATTCAATATTTACATGAAGCAACAAGTATTAATTAAAAATAACTACTAGATATGAGTTCTTACACGATATAAGGCATTAAAAAATGACAAGTGTAGAGGTTTTTAGTTCTCCATTTAAATACATCTTTGTTTGTCAACATCATTATGACTTCCTCAATTTTATTTAACTTGTTCTCATTGCACCTCATTTGCCTCAACTCCCTTCCAATTTACTTTTATTATCTTTCCCTTGCATACTTCCATTCATCTATGGAGACCATTATTTTTGTTCCAACAATTCACTATTGTATTCTTTTTAAACATTTTTTTAACAAAACTTTATTTTTCCTTGCTACTATTATGGGATTCCACAAATGAACCACTATTTTGTATGTCTTAGTGGAAACATATAAATATTTGTAGACATTACCCTTTATCATACCTAACCAAATTTCATAATGTGGGCTTGACGATCACACTATGATCATTTTAACATCTTATATAAGAGAGAAATTATGTCTAAGGTTGTTACATATAGGTCCAATGTAGTGATTCTCAATAGTATAGGCACTACCACTTAAGTAAGCTTCCATGAATTCATGTATGGGTTGTATATGATCATTGCTTCTTATTTATTGAATTAGGAATGGCTAGTAATTATTTGTTGAGTGCTCAATGGTAAAAACGTGTGTCCATGGATTTTAATATATTCTCCCAATAAGTTATCTTATGATGCCAATATTGTCTCCCTCAGTTATATCGATGGAAAAAAATCACCTTCATCAACATTAGGGACACCACCTAGTTATATCCCTAAATCAGACTCTTTTCCATTTGGAATGGTGGTTCTGACTGGTTCAATTACATCTAGCTACCCATAAAAAGGAATTTCTCCAACAAATGGAGACTTAAGAGGTATGGAAGATAATGGAGAGAGTGACATTGGGTTGATTGATTACGATATGTGTTGTAAATCAAACAAAAAAATAAATTAAGCTCTATACTAAATAATCTAGGTATTCATATGTTGATCTGAACTAGAAAGACATTGTGTTACTGAAAATATAGATTAACAACTTATAACATTAATTAAATAAATCTAATATGATTATTTCAATTACATAGTTAATTGAATTAATGTTAACACATTCACATACAATTTCAAGATCATGTTTAACTTATACTTATTAACAAAGAAAGGAACACATTAATAGTGATAATATTTCATTCAAAAATTAAAAGCATAAGAAACATTTCATATTTCAGGATTCCACTTATAAATTTGAAAACAGAACTAATAAAAGTACCAAATTTTCTTTACTTGTATTAGACGTGGAATCAAATGGTTATAATATTCAAATTAAGAAAAAGTAGTGTACAATAGTGCAACAAGGATTTCCTTTCAAAATTTCAGAACCCTTTGATTTGGGTTTGGGATGGGCTTAAATATATTTTCAAAAATTGGAGGTAATAAGTAAAATTCCTACATTCCCTCTACTAAAACAAAACAAACTATAGAAAAATATATATTTGTTACAAATGAATAAAATTGGTCAATTCGATGGAGGAACTACAAATGAGGAACCGGTGGGCATTTTCCATTGCTATTAGACTTATAGAAATGGTGTCAACTTAGGAGGAGAATGCGGTTTGATATGCATCTGCCAGTTGATTACTTGTGCCTATAGCGAAGGGAGAAACTGAGTAACCTACTCAATAATAACCCTAATAACATGTAGGTAACTATGAGGCTTAACCAAGAATGCCTAGGTTGATTCAAAATATACTTTTGACAACTGTTCAACCTTATTACTGCATTCATCTCTGTCATTTTTTGAATTTACTTTCAGTATACCGGTGGATTTTCAACAAGAAAATGCACCACCTACTAGTGTGGGATTCCAGTCACACATGAGTGAGGAATTTAGTGACACATTAGTGCTAAATGTGGGCGTCTAATTTTTAAATAAATTGGACAATAAATTGTAATCTTATCTCATAACGACTTGTAATAGTTAACTAAGTGTGATAGACTTATTTAGCTCAAGAATTTCGGGTTGAGGGTCAAAGGTGAGGCATGTAGAGAGATTCTATTATTTTCAGGGTCCAGTTGCAATTGTAGCACTATTGTGGTTTGAGTGCAATCATTTAACTCAAATTAATTGATTTAACATCAATTTAACTAGTTCTAATTGAGTGATGAGCTAGTGGAAGGTTACGTGAATTAAATTATATTTAATTCACAAGTATTGATCTACCAAGTAAATGATGATTCACTATTAATAGCTGCATGCATGTCAATTCTGATGAAAACCCAAAATTAGATTTAATTCACAAGTATTGATCTACCAAGTAGATGATGATTTGCTATTAATAGCTGCATGCATGTCAATTCTGATGACAACCCAGTTGATACAAAGGTTAAAGGTAAGTTAACTATCAATTGTATTATTAGCGAATTTCCCGAGTGCAATTATAAAGCCAAAGGAAGCCCATGAAGGATTGCGTAGTCAAGGAGGGTTGGAGTTTCTAGTTAATAGGAATTATTTTTCCTAGGGATTGTGTGAGCAAGGTAGGCTGAAGGTGGGCAGGAAATTGACTATGTATTGGTCCAATTTTTCCTAGATCAGTGTGAGAATATTGGTAGAGTGTATGAGGTTCTTGTGAGCACACTACATTGTATTGTTTCATGATTCCTTGGCTGATTATACAATAGAGATGGAGGGGTTTTGAGAAATTATTTTCCCCAGGAAAATTTTGTGTTGTGAGATTGATTTACTTCCTTCTCTTACTTGCATGTGATTGAGCGATCATGATTTATATTCTGCAAATATTGTATAAGGATTCAATATCTTGTTTTAGTACATTTGATGATTAGATTGAATCCATTGGTGTAATTTCTACATGGTATCAGAGCACCAATGAATCACAATAGCAGAGAAGAAATTGAGTTTGTGTTGAACAATATTCAAATTTTCACATACATTCTTTGGAGCTAGAAGCTAACCAGGATGTCTTTCACAGGCTTGAGACTCAAATATGCACTCGAGGGAAATTCGAACTATATTGCATGGAGGGACAGGATGGAGGTAGCATTGGAGGATAATGGGTTAAAGGAGTTCATTGACACTGATATTCTTGAACCCAATCAGGCTGATGCTGCGCTACATGAAGCATAGAGGAATAATGTTGCAAAGGCGAGGAGGATCTTATTATAGGGAATTCGAGATCATATTGTCTCGAGTCTCGATGGAAAGGCAACTCCATATGTTATGTGGAAGGCTTTGGCGGATCTATTTCAAAGAAGTAGTGACCATAGAAAATTGGCACTCAAGGACAAGCTCAAAAAAATCAAAATGGAGAAAGGCAACACAATCTAGAAATACTTGACCAAGTTCACTCAATGTCGAGATGAGGTTGGAAGTGTTGGGATTACTGTAGCTAATGATGACTTGGTGAGCCTAGCACTTATAGGCCTTCCCAAGAGCTGGCATAGTTACCAAGACTTTGTGAATGGGAGGGAGAAGTTACCAGATTGGAAGCGACTATGGTCAGATTTGGTACAAGAAGAGTTACGACAAAATACCAGGGATGGATCCTCATCCAAGACTGATGATGAGGAAAATTGTGCCTTTTCTGGTAAGACAAAGAAGGGGAAGGGGAAGAAGTCCTATTCCAAATCTGAGACCAGCAAAGAAGGAAAGAAGTGTGAAATGTCGAAGGTGAAATGTTTTCATTGTCATGATCATGGACACTATGCCAGAAATTGTCCATAAAAGAAGAAGAAGAACAACAGGGCTCTAGGAGCTACAGTGGGTGAAGCCTTGCACGCCTCACAATTTGAGTTGGAATTCTCTCTCATCACATGCATGGTGTCAAATGTGATGGGATCTATGTGGTACTTGGATATTAGAGAATATTTACACATGAATGAAACAAAGAACTCTTTTGTAGCTTGGAGGAGAAGGATCTTCAGATGAACATCGAGATGGGTGATGACGAGAAGTATAACACTACCAAGATAGGTACAATTACTTTCCAGAGATAGTCAGGTAAACATTTCATATTAAAATATTCCATGAATGTACCAAGCTTGTTTCAGTTTCTATGTTGGAGGATCTTGGATATGATATGGTTTTTAGTAAAGGAAAGGTGTTCCTTCGTCACAAAGCCACATGACAAGTAAATAAGATTGGGGTTAGTGTGAAGAACCTCTACAAACTTGATGCATATGGTTGCATAACATTGAGCAGTAAAGTAGGGAAGGTGGTGAGCCGAGATAAATGTGAGTTATGGCACAGGAGATTGGGCCATCTACATCACAGTGCTTTGAGGAACATGCAACATATTTCTACAGGTCTTCCAAAGGGTACTCTTGCACAGATAGACACATGCAAGGGATGTACCATGGGGAAGTATATAAATTCCACCTTTCATGAGAAGGATAATCGAGTGACGAAAATATTTGAGAGAGTTCACTTAGACATGTGTGGACCATTCTCAACAACTTCCACAACAAAGCACATATATTATGTGATTTTTGTTGATTATTTTTCTAGAAAGTTATGGATCTTCTTTTTGCAGAAGAAATACCAAAGGTTCTCCAAGTTTTGTCAGTTCAAAAAACTGGTAGAGAAGGATACAAGGAATAGGGTGAAGGCTCTAAGGAGGGAAAATGGAGGTGATTATATCTCTAATGAATTCAAGAACTTTTGCACCAAAGAAGGAATTCAGAGAGAATTGATTGCATTGCATAACCCACAACAGAATGGGGTTGCATAAAGAAATAACTGAACAATTGTGGGAGCAACATGAGTTATGTTACATGATCAGGGCCTACTATTTAATCTATGGGAAGAGGCATGCAACAAAGAGGTATTTGTGTAGAACCATAGCCCTCATCAGATACTTGGCATGAGTACAGCAGAGGAGGATTTTTCAGGTAAGAAACCAAATGTTTCATATTTTAAAATTTTTGGCTCATCTATCTATTTCCATGTGACCAAAGATGCTAAGAAGAAGCTAGAACCAACAACAGAGGTTGGGATATTTTTGGGATACACTGATACTCCCCGCAACTATCAGGTTTATTTGACGGCTTACAAGATGACAATTGTCAGGAGAGATGTTAAATTTTTGCAGAGAAATCCATGTGATTGTCCCTTGAGAGGGAGCTTAACTTGCATGCAGATGAGGAACTCTTAGTTCCAAATCATGAACCTAATGATGTAGATCAACCAAAAGCAGAGGATCATGGAATGGCAGAAACCACTCATGCAGAGCCATCCACCAGAAATCGTAGGAAGCACACCAGAGAGGCCGACAGGTTGATGCTAGATGTGACAGAGCATGTAGGTGCACCTACATCACATCGTGGGCAGAGAAGGTCCCCATACATGTATACTCGATAAATGGCTCTTATGAGTGAGTCTATATTGTGATATAACCATCCTCTTTTGAGGAAGTAGTGCAGCAGCCAACATGGGTTGATATCATAGTTGAGAATTATGACTCCATTATCAGAAACAATGCATGGGAAGTGGTCCCAAGACAAGTGGGGAAGTCAGTGGTTGGATCTAGGTGGATCTACAAGGTGAAGCAAGCAGCAAATGGGAGTGTGGAGAAATATAAGGCTAGATTTGTGGCCCGAGGATTCTCATAGTTGGAGGGGATTGATTATGAGGAGACTTTTATACTGGTTGCAAGGTCCTCATCGATTAGATCCATCCTTGCACTCTCAATGCAGATGGGATGGAATATACATCATATGGATGTAAAGATAACCTTTATCAATGAATTTATTGATGAAGAAGTGTACATTGAGCATCTAGAAGGTTTTGAGACCTTTGACAGGGAGTCACATGTGTGTAGACTCAAGAGAGCAATGTATGGGCTGAAGCAAGCACTTCGTGCTTGGTACACCAGGATTGACAACTATTTCACTGGGCTGGGCTTCACAAAGAGTGAAGAAAATGCGAAACTATATCATATTTTGGTTGATGGTAAGCTTTTGATTATTGTACTTTATGTCTATGATCTTATACTGACAGGTGATGAGCATCTCAGAACTTCTTGCAAAGAGGATCTTGCAAGAGAGTTTGAGATGAAGGACATGGGGCTCTTGCACTATTTCCTTGGCTTGGAAATATGGAAAAGAGATGGGGAGATATTTGTATCTTAGGGAAAGTATGCCAAGGATATTTTGAAGAAGTTCCACATGGAGGGAAAAAAATCCATGGATACTCCTCTTGCAAGAAACTGGAGGAAGGAGGATGCTACCTCAGGTGCGGTAGTGGATGTTATTATTTACAGGAAGCTTGTGGGTTCACTTATGTATTTGGTGAACACATGACCAGACATATGCTATGCAGTTAACCAACTTATTCAAGCTATGGTTAAGCCTACCAAGCTCTTTTGGAAGGTGGGGAAGCATTTTTTGAGATATCTCAGGGGAACTGCAGAGTATGGATTATGGTACAGATGGATATAGGGAGTGAAGCTTCAAGGCTTCACCGATGTATATTGGGAAGGTAGTCCATTAGACAGGAAGAGCACATTAGAGGGCATCTTCAAAATAGGATTTGTTATCACCCAAAAAATTTCAAAACATAATTTTGTCATGTTTGTTTTTGGTTATGGTTCAAATTAGGTTTAGAAGTCAATTTAGGTTTTGATCAAGGGTAGGTTATATTGTCATAAGTTCAAAGCCCATCTATAAGTTCAAATAAAGTATTTTTTAAGCTCCATTCATTGTCAAATATCCATAATTTCCATTTCTGATTCTTTTCCTAAAGTCTCATGTCAAAAATGGTCAATTAGCCAAGAAGCCTCATTTTCGTAGTGCCACTAGTTCAAAAAAGTTGATTTGCGCTACGAAACTGCTGAAAGTTATGAAGTAAAAACTTTGTTTTCAGGTTTTGAGCAGTCAACTTCCAAGGTGGTTTTTGAGCAACTGAAAACGAATTTAGGAAAACTAAACAAGGTTTTTCTTCCTAACAAACCTAAACAAACACACTTCTCTCAGTTTCTTCAAATTCATTAGGAAGTGGGAGAAATTGATAAATTCAAATGCGCTACGAAACTGCTGTTACAAAGCTATCTTGTACATGATTGTTTAGAAGTCAACTTCAAGTTAATTTTCTGTCCAAATGAAAAAGTCTTTTGGAATTATAAAAGAGTTTTTTCTTCATCATATACCCATATACAATAGCCTCTCTCACATTTCTCATAAGTGTTATAAGTTTGGAGATACAAGGCTTTCTTTGAAGCCCCATTTTCATAAAACAAAGTTTTCCCTGTTTTACACATGTTTTTCAAAGGCAGTTTTTGGACAACAGGAGATGCATTTAAAAAAACCAAAAGAGGTTTTTATTAAAGACATAATGGCTTACAAAAACCCCCTTAATTTTCCCAAAATGCCTCATGTATTAGGAGATATAGGCTCTGTCTCAAGACCTATGTTTCAGGAAAAAAACAGGAGAAATCTACAAGAAGTTAAGAAGTCATAAAGGCTGGAATGATTGTGTTTTTCACTTGATATATTTTTAAAACGATGGAATCAGGTTGATTTTGAGTTTTTGGAACATTTTCATTCTCCACTTTAGAAAATTTTGAACAAAACTTCTCACTTAGCAGTTTCGTAGCGCAAACAGTGTAAAAAGAGTGAAAAGCGCTACGAAACTGTTGTAGAAGCTTTTTTCACTCTTTCTCATCAAATTTTGAAGGGAAAAAGTTTGAATTATGATATTAAATTGCTAAGGAAGATTTATTAAGAGATAATGAAGGCAATCCTTGAGGAAAGAAATCAAAATTTTGAAGAAACAAGGGTTAAAAAGCAGCGCTACAAAAGGCACTACGAAATTGTGTTGTTTTTGTAGCGCAATCTATTTCAGCTCATTTGAATAGTTTAATGGTGGTTTTTTGGACACCTAGAGCTTAGGGAGGATTATTTTAGGTGTTATTTCAGTTTCCAACAACAAAGGAACTCGAAATAATGAGTTCATGGTGATCAGAATGTTTCAAGAAGTGCAAGGAACCATATGCCTAGAAAATAGGAGATTGTTCCTATTTTGATGGAGGTCAGCATCATGGTCATGAAGAGTTTAATTTTATCCTCGGGATTCGACCATGTGTTAGTAAAATTGGCAAAGGATGTAAATTAATTAAGATAAGGTGGTTATAGATAGGTGATTAAGAGTTTGAATCCTATTTGTATTAGGACTGTTTAGTAGATTAGCTGTCTTTTTGTAATAAATCCCATGTAATATGGTTATGCAAGGTGTCAAGAGTTAGGAATTTGAAGTATCTAGAAGAAGATGAGTTCATATCATGTTGTAAAGGTCTATTTAAGACCAAGAAGTCGAATTAGTGAGAGGTTGGAGACTTTTTAGCAAAACTGCTACTTTATGTAATTGACTGTGATCAGTAATGCAGAGAGGTTTTCATCTTGACAGACTCGATATTCTTAGTGTATTTCAACGAGTTTTAGGTCCTACCTTTGAAAGGTTTTCTTCAATATCTTAATTCTTGTTACTCATAATTCATGGTTATTCATGCTCTGACTTCCTTTAAGTATTGAGTTATGGTGATTTTATTTTAATATTTCCCTTTCAATACCTTGATGTCTCATAACTTAGAACTCATGTATCACATGCTCTGATTTCTTCTGAAACTCAAGTTATTGGGATTTTCTTGAATGTGTTACTCTTTCATTGAAGTATATACAAGCCTCAACTTCTACAAGGAAATATTTTTTTATTGAGAGCTCTATTCACTAACTCCATAGCCCAATGGTAGTAAGCTTTGATCTTTTCAACCTACAAACATATATAACCAATATATAAAACCTAGATTTAGCCATATTTATACATCTTTATTTAGTATCATTAACACTTGAGAGAGCCCTCTTAGACTGAGGAGGCTAAGCCTCAGTCACAAGATTGGTTTGAAATAGTTACACTGAAGTTTTGTGATCAACAACCAATCAGGTACAATTTTTGTGATAACAGGATCAACAGTAGTTTCTTGGTACAACAGGAAGCAGATATCAATTGCACTTAGTTTAGTTGAGGCAGAGTACATGGTAGCTAGTTAGGCTACATGTAAGGCCATCTAGATGAGGAAGATACTTGTTGGTTTGTTTGGTCATCAGATGGATCCGATGATGATACATTATGATAAAAAAAGTTGCATAAAACTCTCGGTTAATCTGGTATTCCATGATAGGTCCAAGCATATTGAAATCCAGTACCACCATCTCAGAGATTGTATTCAGAGGCACATTATGTTTTTGTAGTACATTCCCACAGAAGATTAGGATGCAGATATCTTGACGAAGACGCTTGCGAAGAGAAATTTTGAATACCACAGAGGCATGATTGAGTTAGTTGATAATCCTTTTCTTGTTGAGAGGGAGTGTTGAAATTCAACAAGAAAATTCACCACATACTAGTGTGGGATTCTAGTCACACAGGAGTGAGGAATTCAGTGACACATTAGTGCTAAATGTGGTCGTCAATTTTTAAAACAAATTTGTAATCTTATCTCATAACAAATTTTCATAGTTAAATAAGTGTGATAGACTTAGTTAGCTCAATAATTTCGAGTTAAAGGTCAAAGGTGAGGCATGTAGAGTGATTCTATTATTTAGAGGGTCCACTTGCAGTTGTAGCACTAGTGTGGTGTGGGTGAAATCATTTAACTCAAATTAATTGAGCTAAAATCAGTTTAACTAGTTCTAACTGAGTGATCAACTAGTGGAAGGTCAAGTGAATTAAATTAGATTTAATTCACAAGTATTGATCTACCAAGTAAGTGATGATTCACTATTAATAGTTGCATGCATGTCAATTCTGATGACAACCTAGTTGAGACAAAGGTTAAAGGTAACTAAACTATTAGTTGTATTATTAGCGAATTTACCGAGCACAATTATAAAGCCACGAGATTCCCATGAAGGATTGTGTAGTTAAGGAAGGTTGGAATTCCTATTTAATATGAATTATTTTTCCTAGGGATTACGTGAGCAAGGCAGGCTGAAGGTGGGTAGGAAATTGGCTATGTATTGGTCCAATTTTTCCTAGATCAGTGGGAGACAATTGGTAGAGTGTATGATATTCTTGTGAGCACACATGCATTGTATTGTTTCATGATTCCTTGGTTGATTGTACAATAGAGATGTAGGGGTTTTGAGCAGTTGCTTTCCCCAATAAAATCTTGTGTTGTGCGATTTATTTACTTATTTATCTTACTTGCATTTGATTGATAGATCATGATTTATATTCCACAAATATTGTAGAAGCACTTAGTATCTTGTTTTAGTACATTGCATGATCGGATTGAATCCATTGGTGTAATTTATACAACATTAACCTGCAGGATTTTTTCTTCTATATCACTTGATAACATTTTGGCTTCTTTTAATGAGTGGATATTATAATAAATAATTGAACTTTAATGTCTCTCAATAGCATTAACTAACTTTTTGACTGTGTGTATTTGAGTTTCCCAAGAGTGTAGGGATATTGATTTTTGAATTACTTTAATCTTGGGATGATTAGGAAAAAACCTATTAGGATCTTCCCGCCACTATAAAATCTTAGTGACTTTTCACTCAATATCATCATATTGACTTTCAATGCCAGTAATTTCATCAAAAAATGAATGAACAAGTTTTTCCTAGGCCTTAACCAAGTCCATTTTGTTACAGAGTACCTGTTGTTCATGATGAAGTTGTTGATTTAGTTCATTAGCCTAATTTTTAAAATTTGTTGTATGCAAAGAGTTAGTATCAGATTGTTTAACTTTTTTTTGTAGTTCTTCTAATATGTTATGATTTTTCTTGAGTTTTTCTTTGAACTGCGAAGCTTCTTATTGTAGTAATTGAATATTTTTTTCCTTCTCTCTAATTAACTCCTTGGACTTGGCTTCTTTTCCAATGCTTGCTGAAGTATATGCTCATATATATTGCATTAATTCTTCTAGTTCCTCATGTCAAGCTGTTGGATTTCCTTTCCAAACTATTTCCAGTGAATATGTCTGCAAGTCAATGCTCGTGGTCAATGTTTGTGTATCATCCACAGTTCTCTTTTTCTTGCCCCTTTTAAGAAAGGATTTGTGATGAGAAATAAAAAATACATCAATTGGATGTATATCCTTAGCATTTAGAAATAATGGAGAAGTTGGAGACGCCAGGACTGTCTCCACACTAGGCCATGAGCTAATAAGAGTTTTAGCAATAATACCTTGCTCTAATAGGGAAGTTTTAGATGATTCAGGAGAAGGAACCACCGAATATTGCTATGAATTAATTGTAGAAGTGACTTCAATAATTTTAGTTTATTCAGTATTCTAGTATTTGACTATATCCTTGATTATAGGATTTATGGAGTAGTTTTTCCTTTAGATTTTGTCGAAGAAATATAAATACAAGGAGTAACATGAACGTTTACTTTCTAAGAGGAAGAATATGTAGCTTTTTATGATATACCTTTGTTCGCAGGAAGTTGAAGTAGATTCAAACGAAGTAGTAGATGTATATTTCCATAGATTCCTCATACTCTAATATAAGTAAAAAAAATCTTATGTAAATTGAATCCCAATCCTTAAAGATTGTGCATTGCGGAAGGGGACATTTTGAGAGGTTTAGAATTAAAATTATCTTTATAAATGGGTATCATGACCAAATGGAAAATCATGTAGAAATGGTAAAAATAATTCTCTTCCGAAAGAATATTATGGTAGGTGTGGATAGGAAAAGGGTTAGAAGGTGTCCATTTCCACCCATAGCTAGAAATTCCAGAGAGAAAAGGATAGAATCCATAACATAAGTTGACATGTAAAATAAAGGGTTATGAGATGCCCTTTACGTGTATCGAAAATGGAGAATGTGTTTTACAAGATTATATGATAGGATTTGGGCCCAATTGAATCTATAACCATGATTTTATTGTTGGATAAGAGTGACCCAATTATTAGGTAATTGGGAAACATTTTTATAAAAAAGAGTCTGTAGAGCATTGCAGCAATGTAGCAGAAGCAGGATTCAAAGACGATGTAACAGACCGAGGCTAAAAGTTCATATATTAAAATTTAATAGATGTAAAATAAGACCACGAGAAAGGGACACTTATTCCAAGCTGAATGTTGGTAAATATATCCAAGTGGGAATCACTTGATGTGTTTATGCCTAAGGGAAAATTGGAAAAGGAAATGGTTAAAGGATTTGAAAAGGAAAAAAGTATTTTTGCACATTTATTTATGAAAATAAAGGAAATTAGGAGAAAAGGAAGGTGAAAGGTCACAAGTTGCATGTGAGGAGGAAAATGAAGAAAATAAAGGCCTAATTGATAAAAAGGCTTCTAAGGAATAGTTGGTAACTTTTTTCAGTTCAGTTTTGGAGATATTTCTCTATTATCTCTCTCTATCACTCTTGTTTATTGGAGCACTTCAGCATTGTATCAAGAAATTAAAAGAAGGAAAATAGGAATAAAACATCAAGAAAGGAAACATCGGAACAAGCAAGTTTCAACAGGAATACTTGCAGGTAACAGATTGCATGTATGATTTTCTATCTAGTTTTTACATGCATGGTATGTGCATGTTGGTATTTGGTTATTTTGTTGTCGGTGGCATGGTTTTTCCATGTTTTGACAGTGGTTTTCAGCCATTCCTTTCCATTTCTGGATAGTCATGGTGTGATGGGATTGTTCTCAGTTTTGGGCTTGGGAATTTTTGGAAGGTTTTAGAATCCAGGGTGGATATGGTCTCAGGAAAATTCCCAAAGGCCTAAGAATACCTTGACCAATAATGGTGGGATACACAGTAAATCTTCATGATGGAGACAGGAAATTCCTCAAGGATGGTGAAGGAATATAGAGGCATTCCAATCTCGGTTTGGTGTTGTGATCTCGGGGTCAGTTTAGGTGAGATCAAGGTATGGTGATGGTGGAGGTGGTTTAACCTATAGATTCCCTTGGTTGTTTTGGATTGGTTATCCACTGAGATCCCACATTCATGCTTGGAATATGGCACATGGGGTTACTGGCTAAAATAAATATTTGGTGAATGTCTATGGTTGGGTGGTATGTGGAATTCCCGAACCTAGTTGGCTCTTACCTATGTTTAATGAAAGCTAAGTTCTATTTATTTTGATTGGTAAATGTACTTATTGTTATGTGGATCTAATGGTTGTTATATTATGGTTTTTTATATGTTTATATGATGGTTGTACCACATAATCATTGCAGTATCCTACAGTAGCACATTTGAATGTATTATCATTGGGATCGTATAGCATGATTTTAGATACGTATTGGTTGTACCTTCATAGGAACAAAGTGAATTGTTATGATACCGCTATTGATTTCTTGGATGAAAATGGAGAAAAGAGAATTCTGTAGGGAAATAAGAAGCCTACACCAATGAGGATGGTCACTGATATGCATGCTAAATACAGTTACAAAAAATGTTTTTGATGTATCCAATTCATATTTCTAGTGACAAGCGTAAGGATGTTCAGGATGCACAAATATTCCAAAGGTATCATGTATTGTAGTGGTTTCAAGATGTGTTCATAGTAGAGATTCCAGATTTACCTCCTCACAGGGAAGTAGAATTTTCTATTGAGTTGGTACCAGGGGCAACACCAACATCAAAGGCACCTTATAAGATGAGCATGCTAGAGTTAGTACAATTGAAATTGCATCTAAAGTAAATGCTTGACTAGGGATACATTAGGCCAAGTGTACCACCTTTGGGTGCACCCGTGTTGTTCGTAAATAAGAAGGATGGTGCTTTGAGGTTGTGCATTGATTACAGGTAGCTAAAAAAGGTGATGATCAAGAAAAAGCATCTGTTTTTGAGGATTGATGACTTATTTGATCAATTGAAGGGAGAAACATTTTTCTCAAAGAACGATTTGAGATCGGGATACCATTGGGTACACATAAAAGAAGAGGACATCTACAAGACTACCTTTAGGACCAGGTATGGTCATTATGAGTTTGTTTTAGCTCCATTCGGTTTGAATAATTCCCCAACTACATTTATATGTTTGATGAATAATGTGTTCCATTCTTATCTGGACAAGTTTGTTATTGTATTCATTGATTACATCTTGGTATATTCTACGAATGAGGAAGAGCATGCCGAGAATTTAGCAGTAGTTTTGATATTTTTAAGAGAGCATCAGTTACATGCTAAGCTTAGAAAGTGCAGTTTCTTTCAGAAGGCACGCTACTTGGGACATGTTGTTTCCAAGGAAGGAATAATAATATATCCGGAAAAGATAAAGGCCATCATGGAGTGGGTATCTCCTAAGAATGTGGAGGAAGTCAAATCATATATGGGATTATAAATTTACTATAGGAGGTTCATCAGGGACTTCTCATGCATTTCATATCCTATTACACCTTTGTAGAGAAAAGATAGGAATTTTGAGTGGACCTAGTTTTTACCAACTAAAGTAGTTGTTGACCAATGCTCAAGTTATTAAGATCGTAGATCAGGATAAAGAGTTTGTAGTGTGTACAAATGCTTGTAAAATAGGACTGCGTGGATTCCTTATCTAGGAGGGAAAGGCGGTATTCTATGATTCTAGGAAATTAAATTAGCACGAGCAGAACTACGTGACTCATGATCTATAGTTGGCAACGATTATTCATGCTTTGAAAATGTGTAGGAATTATATTCTTGGTAGGATATTTTTACTGATGAGAGATAACAATGATTTGAGGTATCTAATTGACCAACCAAATTTGAATGCCAAAAAAACTAGATGGTTGTCCACCCTTAGTGAGTTTGACTTCGAGATTAGATACATTAAGGGAAAGGAGAACAGGGTTGGAGATGCTCTCAGCAGGAAAGTACATGTGATCATATAGTAGCTATGAGTTCCTATGGGAAAAACCTATAGGATTGGATATTACAAGCTGGCCAACAAGATGATAGGTATATGGAGCTCAGGCACATGTTATAGAAGAGTATAGGTACTGGTACAAGTGTAGGTACAGGAACAGGTGCATGTACAAGTGATTAGGATGCAAACTATCGTCTCACACCAGATGGTTTGGTAATATTCAGGGATATGATCTATGTGTCAGATGAAAACAAGCTCAAGAAGATTATCTTGAGTGAGTTTCATGTCAATCCATACTCAAGTCACCCAGGATATAAAAATGCATTGAAAACGATGAAGACGTTGTGACTATTGGTCGAATTTTAGGAAGGAAGTGGTAGAGTTCATGGGTAGATGCTTGGATTTTCAGTAGGTGAAGGAAAAATGTAAGCATACAGGTGGTCTACTACAATCTATTTCGATTATAGAATGGAAATGGGAAGTCATTTACATGGATTTTATTACATGTATTCCAAGGAAAGTGAGGCAACATGATTCTATCCTGGTTTTGGTTAACAGGCTGAGAAAGGTGGCTCAATTCATTTCAGTGAATACTAAATATTCAGTTAGTGAGGTGGCACATGTCTTCATTAGGGGTGTTGTGAGATTACATGGTGTTCCAAAGAATATTGTGTCATATATGGATTCTAAGTTCACTTCCATGTTTTGGAAGGACTTATTTATAGGTTTGGGTACAATTTTTTCCTTCAGTACAACTTGTCATCTGCAGATAGATGGACAGAATGATAGGGTCAACAAGATATTGGAGGACATGTTGAGGATGTATGTGATGTATCAATAGAGGATATGGGAGGAGTACCTTCCATTGGTTGAGTTTGCATGTAACAATGGTTATCAGGAGTCACTGAGGATGAGTCCTTTTGAGGCAATGTATGGGCAGAGTTGTAATACTCCCATAAGCTTGAGTGATCCATTGAACAAGGTACTTATTGGACCAGACATGTTGGAAGACATGGAACATGAAATGGAGGTTATAAATAAGAATATAAAGGCAACATAGAACAAGAAGAAAATTTATGCAGACCAAAATATGGCATTTAAGGAGTCTTAGGTTGGGGAGCATGTGTATTTGTGCATCAAGCCCAAGAAGATCTCCTTGAGGATTGGATCATCTGCTAAATCGGCGCAACGGTATTGTAGGCCTTTTGAGATCCTTGAGAGGATTGGAAAAGTGGCCTATTGACTTGCACCGCCTCCAACAATGAAATTCCATGATGTTTTTCATATTCATTACTTAAAAGGTATATAAAGGATGTTGATCATGTTATTTATTGTTCTCACAATTCAAGCTACGGAAAAAAACCATAGAGAAAGTTAAATTGAAGTGGAAGCACTTTGGGCCCAAAGAAGCTACATGGGAGATGGAGGATTAGATGGAGGCTATGTATCCTTCATAGTTTTCGGGTTGAGGAAAATTAGTTTTGGTATTTGTACATATTTATGTATGGTTTCTATTGTAAACAACACCATGAGCTAAGTTATAAAGCTCCAATAAGCAGTATGGTTGTTATATTGTCATGTTTTCATGATCTTTTTTTATTTTGAGCAGGTTATTCATTCTAAATACTACATTGAGGTAAGTTATAAAGATCCACGAGAAGTATGTTTTATTTTATGTGGTTTTGCTGAGTTATAGGTGTGGTTTTACACCAAGAATGGTGTTCCCCAAGGGGAGGGTTCTGTAATAGACCTGGGCTAAAATTTCATGTAATAAAGTTAATAAAGGTAAAATAAGGCCAGGGGAAAGGGACACTTATTCCAATTTGAATGTTGGGCAAGATATCCTAGTGGGCATCACTTGATGTGTTTATGGCTAAGGGGAAATTTTCAAAGGAAATGTCTAATGCTTTGAAAAGGAAAAACGCATTTTTGGCACATTATTGATAAAAGAAAATGAAATTAGGAGAAAAGGAAAGTGAATGCTGAAAGGTTGCATGTGAGGAGGAAAATGAAGGAAAATAATGGAAAATGAAGAAAAGAGAGACCTAATTGATAAAAATGTTTATGAGGATTAGTTGGTACCTTTTGTCAGTTCAATTTTGGAGCCCTCTCTCTATTATCTCTCTCTTACACACTCTTGGATTCTTATAGTTTTCTTGGAGCACTTCAACATTGTATCAAGAAATGAAAAGAAGGAAAAGAGGAAGAAAATACCAGGCAAGGAAAGGTTGTATCAAGCAAGGTTCTGCAGGAATACTTGCAGGTAATAGATTGTATATACGATTTCCTAGCTAGTTTTGACGTGAATGGTATGTGCATGTTGGCATTTGGTTCTTTTTTTGTCGGTGGCATGGTTTTTACGAGTTTTGACAGTGGTTTTCAACCTTACCTTTCCATTTTGAGATAACCATGGTGTGATGGGATTGTTCTCAGTTTTGGGCTTGGGAATTACTGAAAGGTTCTGGAATCTGGGCCAAAGGTGGTCTCAAGAAAAATCCCAAAGGCCAGTAATGGAGGGATACATGGTAAATCCTAAGGGTGGATACAAGAAAATTCCTCAGGGATGGTGAAGGAATCTGGAGGCATTCCAAGCTGAGTTTGGTTTTGTGATCTTGGGGTGAGTTTAGGTGAGATCACTCCATGGTGAGGGTGGAGGTGGTTTAAACTCTGTATTCGCTTGTTTGTTTTGGATTGGTTATCCCATGATATCCAACATTCATGCTTGGAATATGGCATGGGTGTGACTGGCTCAAAGAAATATTTTGTTCAACCATGTCTATGGTCAGGTGATACATGGAAGTCCTAAACATGAAAGCTAAGTTCTCTTGTTTTTTATTGGTAAATGTAATTGTTATTACGTGGCTTTAATGGTTGTTATATTATGGTTATTTATATGTTTATATGCTAGTTATATGCATGGATATATGATTTTTTGTAGTCATGGACATTTTCATGTTTTTACTTGTAACTGAAATAATAATGGATGCAATACCTAATTGATGTTAAGGCCTCTAATGGTAGATGGATATTATGAAAAAAACTCATAAAATAGAAAAAAATATAGATAAACGACTTAAAAATTATCCTCTTCAAGGGGGGAAACCTCCTTTACATTACATAAATGAATAATTCTTGTATGATTCAAATGACAACACATCCTTTCTATATATTGGAGTCTAAGGGGTCACAATATAATTAGAGCCGACATAACAATAATAATTTAAGGGCACACCAATAATAATAAGGGGGTTATACTAATTATAACAATAAGGGGATACACTGATATTATAGAGACCTAACATGCCCCTCTCCTTAAAAAAAGTGTTGTCCTCAATGCTTGAGTAGTTCTCAATGCTTCTTTATAAAATTATCATCCTCCCATGTGGAATATTCAGCAGGCAAGTTCTTCCACTTGATGAGATACTCTGAAATTGATCAATTTCATAGTTATCGAGTTCTTTTTTCCATGACTGCTTTAGGTTCAAATATGGTTTTTACTTCTTTGTCAATTTTTGGAAATATTGTTTGAACTGGGAGCTTGTCACCTATAAACTTCTTTAAGCATGAAACATGGAAAACCAGGTCCACTCAGGAAGATGTAGGAAGCTCCAATTTGTATTCCATAGTACCAATATTTTGCAACACCTTATAAGGACTATAATACTATGGTGATAATTTATTATCCTTCTTCTCTTGCTTGAGGGAAATTTTTGGTATGGTTGTAACCGTAAAAATACCCAGTCACCTACATCAAAACTTCTTTCACTATGATGTTGATATGCTTGTTGTTTCACTCGATTCAACACCAAAGTGAGGTTATCCTTTAAGAGTTGGAGAACTTGTTGTTGATGCTCGATGTGATCTTCCACTGCTTTAACCTTAGAATTTTATTTTAAATATGATGTGACTGATGATATCCATAAAGTGCCGTAAATGGGGTCATTTTTGCTGCAGTATGGAAGGAAGTGTTATACCACCTTTCAGACAGAGGTAACCACTTGACCCATTATGTTTTTTTATTAGATACAATGCAACGAAGATATCCTTCCAAGCATTTGATCACTATCTTAGTTTTCCCATCAGATTGAGGATTATAAGATGAGCTATGAGCTAATTGAGTACCCAAACAAGAAAATAATTTCATCCAAATTTTTTTAGTGAAAATGGGATCCCTGTTTCTTACAATAATCTTTGGGTTTCCATGTAGCTTTTGAATTGTTTCCATAAATGCAGTTGCAACTATACTGGCTTTAAATGGATGATATAATGCAAAAACACTAGTGCAAAATGGCTAATTAGTTACTAAAAATACGACCAAAATTTTCATATAAACGACCATTTTCTAGTCGATGAACAATAGTATCTAATCTACAATATCTTATAATGCGACCAACTTTTAGTCGTTTATAGCTTATTCATTAATTGGTTGTCTCGATTTTATCATATAGTAGTATATTTAGTTATAAATTTAGTCATTAATTCTCACAATTAATGACCAAATATACAACAAAATATATTACTATATGATCACCTGAGAAAACCAATTAATGACAAAAGAAATATGACCAAAATGTTGGTCTTGTTATAAGATACTATAAATTAGCTACTAATAGTCTTATATATGCAAATTTTAGTCATTGTTTGAAACCAATTAATGACCAAAGAAATATGAATAAATTTTGTTTGTGTTATAAGACATTATAAATTTTCCACTGATAGTCGTATATATGCAAAATTTAGTCATTATTTGTAATCATAAATTTATCATTTGCAGTAGTAATTTATCTTCTTTTGTATTTTCATATTCATTATATAAATTACTAATTTAGTATTTTTTATTCATTTCGTTTACTTTCATTAATAATCATTATAAACAACTAGTTTAGTCATATATTCATTTTATTTGTGTTCATCATTAATCAATATAAAGTACTACTTTAGTAGTTTTAAATTGATTTTATGTGTTAATTATTAATCAACATAAATGAATTAGTATGATTTTTTGACTAAATTATAAGAAAAATGTCATACAATGTGCATGCTCATCTAATATGAAAACACAAAGTTACATATGTTAATTACAACACAAAATAATATCAAGTGAAACTATAAATAATTTCAACCACATAAATTATATTATATAAAATTTCAAGTATTACAATATGAGTTTCCAACTTAATATTGGTTGGACTACAATTTACACGTGAAAGATTGTTTCATCACTTCAAAACATTATCATTATGTTTTGAAAGCATTGCAGGTGAATTCACCAACTCTAAAGACTTGACCATCAGTCTATACGTGTGTGTCTCATGCAGAATATTAGCTTTAAGGGTATCACTGGACTCATTTTTTTTTTTTTTTTTTTTCATTTGTCACTCTAGTGTTATTATTCTTCTCTTTCTTCAATTCCTTCTTCTTACCATCAACATTGAGTTCCTCTTCTGAAAATGAAAGAAGATACAATGTCAACTATAAGACATAGAAAATTATGAACACTGGAATATAAACTAAAGTAGACTATAAAATATTTATACGACATATACCTCAACATAAACAATGTCAATGCCATTTTTCCTCAAAAAATCAAGAAACTCAAACACATTTTATTTATTTGGACAATAGTGGTCACTGTGTGGCTATATGACCTGTATAAATAAAGAAAATAAAACATTACCATAGAAAATAACACGTTATAAACATAGAATTCAAATTTTAGAAAAATCTTAGGCATAATCATTCCAACTAAGTTAGACGCTAAAAATCTCAGGCTATAGATAACTTGTGAAAACAAATGGAAAGAAAACGAAAACATATAATAAATAATGCATGACTACTGGCTGGAAAATTGCATCATACAAGGAAAAAAAACCTCCTATGGTTACCCATACATGTGGGTGGGTAATGAGCCCCAATATTCCATGATCCTTAATCTAAAGAGTCTAAGGATTCTCAAGAATATGTCGTATAATAATAGCTTCCACACTATCAAAACTTGGGAAAAAAAAAATTCTAGGAAGGCTCAAAGGGGAAGAAAATCCACCTTTATCAATAAAATTCATTGCCATGGAATGTGATTTTATAAGTCACACACAACTAAAGATCCACCTGAATTGTAACTTTTGGAATGTATAGTTGCAAAAATTTGCAAGATACAATAATTAATTTGTGTTGTTCATTTGTTGTCATGTATCCAAAAGGATTTCCCAAAATCTTCATGAATGGACTATTTCCTTTACTGTTGTCATCTAAGGAATACTTTTTACTGTTATCTAAAACACCTGTGCTAGCTAAATTTGTATCTTCAGAATCAGAGGCAAGTGAAGTTCTTTCCATAGCACTAGTGTTCTCGACATCTGTAGTAAGATGAAGTTTGCATTGCAACATATGGTCGAGTATGAGAAATAAGGAAGTCACCCACTTGGGAACTAAAACTTTTTCCCCTATTATGTTATTTTGCATACATATTTTCAATAAGTACAATGTATACCAACAATTCCATTCTTGGCTCCTATATCTCTAGTACTATTGTCTTCACTCAAAAATAATGCCAAAATATGAGAAATAGTTGACAATGGACAAGTACCTTTTTCAGATCCATCCACCTTACAAAGCTTTAGTTGTTGAATAAGAAGGGAAACAACTCAAAAACAGTACTAACCTTTGTTTCGGCTACACAAAGTCACAATCCAATCAGTCATGGAAAAATAAATTGCATCTGTATTTTGAAACAAATTCATACATATAGTGAAGATATCTACAATGGGAAGATTTTCTAGAGGTTTCTCTTCATAAGAAACATCTCTTCCTTTTTAATTGGCATTTTGTTTGGGAACCTCAGAATTACCCAGTGAAAAGGAAAGATCTTGGGCATGTTCATATTCTTCTTGTGTTGGCTCCTTAAGATGACAAAAGAGTCACTCCATAGATAGTTAAACACTATTTGTTTCAACATGCCTCAATGCTTCCTCTGCCTTCGACGTATGGTTAATTATGAGCAATAACACAGTCACCTACCTGGGAACTGAAACTTTTTCCCTAGTTAGGTTATTTGGCATAAAAAATTTCAGTAAGTCCAATGTATACCGACAATTCCATTCTTGGCCGCTATATCTCTAGTACTAGTGTCTTCACTAAAAAAAATTTAAAAAATATGAGAAATAGTTAATAATGGACTAGTTCCTTTCTCATATCCATCCACCTTACAAAGCTTTAGTTGTTGAATAAGAAGGGAAACAACCCACAAAACATAATAGCCTTTGTTTCAGTGACAAAAAGTGACAATCAAATCAACCATGGAGAAATAAATTGCATATGTACTTTGCAACAAATTCATACATGTAGTTAAGATATCTGCAACAGGAGGATTTTCTAGAGGTTTCTCTTCATAAGAAAAATCTCTTCTTTTTTCATTGGCATTATCTTTGGGAACCTCATAATTATGCAATGACAAGGAAAGATCTTGGGCAAGTTCATCATTTTATTGCATTGTCTCCTCAAGATGACTAAAGAGCCCCTCCATAGCCAGTTCAACAGTATCTGTTTCAACATGCCTCAATGCTTCCTCTTCCCTGGACATATGGTAAAGTATGAGCAATAAATCAGTCACCCGCTTGGTAATTGAATTTTTTTCCCCTATCAAGTTATTTGGGTGCATAAATTTTTTTATTAAGTCCAATGTATACCAATAATGCCATTCTTGGATTCTATATAACTATTTCTATTGTCTTCACTAAAAAATAATGCCAAAATATTAGAAATAGTTGATAATGGACTAGTTCCTCTTTTAGATCCATCCACCTTACAAATATTTAGTTGTTGAATAAGAAGGGAAACAACTCACATATGGTACTAGCCTTTGTTTCGGATGCACAAAGTCACAATCAAATCAGTCATGGAAAAATAAATTGCATCTATACTTTATAACATATTCATACATCTAGTTAATGTTGGGAAAAATACTGAGAGGCGAGGGGGGGGGGGGGGTG